>JAVQJF010052071.1:0-51041 GCA_036023855.1 Gadopsis marmoratus | reverse complement strand
TTGTGAATGTTGATTAAATGGCCTTATAATGTCGCCGTTTTTACAAGTCCTGCTCCACATTTTCACAACATCTACTCTTATCAAAACCACACAATTTACTGCATTTTTATAAAGAAATCAAATTAATATTGAGTTCAGCTTATTGCTCTGGCCCACAACAACAGTCTCAGTTTCTCATGTGGCCCCTTGGGAAAATTAATTGCCCACCCCTGGTTTAGAGCCTAGACATTAGATATAGTGACAGACTGGGTGATCCCCACACCAGGTTGGTTACAATTGGGTTTTAAAACAGTTCCTCATGCTGGAATAAAGGCCCAGTTAGGGGACAGCCCTCTCAGTGATTGACAGTCATTAAGTTAATTAGTGTTATTGGCAGGTCACTTCCCGACTTCTGTGAAGGACTATTACAGGAGGAACATGGACATGGTTTGTATCATAACCACGTTAAAGTAATGGGATATTTGTGCGCAGGCAGAATTTCACTGAACGTGCAGGAGGCAGCGCAAATATACGGCCATATAGGTTGTCTGTGCTAGCAGTTTATTACGATTTATTGTTAGGCGGCGACCGAGTGGCCGTAGTAATTATGACTGGAGCAAAGGAGGAAGTCGAATATAGAGCGACAAAGTCTGCATTGGGTTAGGTATGATGATTTTAAATAGCTTTCTTTGCCTCCATGTTTATCTGTCTTGATACTCGTTCAGTGTTCGGCATTGACCTTTCACTTGGTCTCTTGTTGGGTTGAACTTGAGCTCCTATGTAGTATTTTCAGTTGAGGTCAGCAAGAGCTTATCGCTCTCAAATACACAGTTCATGACTGTGAGCTTCCTGTGTTCACTGCGTGTCATGTTTGCATGTTGCCATAGCCATTTGCATTTGTTGCTGTTTGTGGCCCTAAGGTACATTGCATTTGGCTATTTCCCTGGTTTTCCTTTCTTTTTATTTGCATCTAAACGAAACACCCAGATTTTCCTGGCATCTGAACTTCAGAATAAACAATGGTGGGTTTTGGCAGTTTTTATGACATGTAACTATGGAAACAACATTTCCTGTGTTTTTAATATCTTAAAAATGTTGTTCTTTATACTGCCCTTTGTACATATGAAGATGAATTAATTAGAAGATTTTCACCTAGTCATTAGGACATCCACAGCACATTTGTCCTGATATCAACTCCCATTTCCGTTTTGGAGGCCTGTGCCAGTGGCCTGACAGTGACGATTCTTGGCCTGCCACAAGGAAACAAACCTGCTGCACTGTCAGTGTCAGACAGCAGTCTATGTCAGAGAAAGGCAAAGGGATCGCTCTGTCGGGGTCAGTCAAATTATTTCTCCTGTCCTGATGCACTTTCTAACAGATAAGCTGTTCTTACACACTCCCCCTCCTCGACTCACCTTTGTCCTCCCCAGTCTCCGTGGAGACACTCGGAAAACGTGATTGATAGAAAAGTGTAGGCAGAAGAATAATGTCAGCCCTTGTTGCCTGGCAGAGGTCTCCATCAGTGGCACAGTTAACACAGGTCCTCCATCCATCGCGGAACGACTCCAGACATTGCACAGGCCTCCAAACAAATGTCACAAGAGTCAGTCGCCCTTGTATTTCCATTGTGCTTGGTGTCATGGAGTTCAGCCAAGTGCTGACAGACAATCGGTGAAGACAGAAAGACGCGGTGAATATAGAGGAGTTAAGCCTCAGTGGTGACATTTTGAAAATGCTTGTTTTGTTGTTGGCCCGCAGTGTTGAATTGTTGCTCATCCAGCCTTTAAGTCCCCTGTGCTGTGTCTGCAGAGATGTCAACACTGTTAACAATGTGTCATGCAGGCTGGAGGTAAAGATAACACATCCAGCTGCATTAGACCTGCCGAGTTGGAATATAATTGGTAATATCAGTAAGCAACTCACCAGGACTGATGTCTAGTGCTCTTGACTTCAAACAGGGTCATAAATGTAATCTGTGTTTACTGTTTTGTGGTAAAACTGCTCCTCCAGGATCCATTTGCTCGGAGTGAAGTTAACATGCCGCTGGTACTTTAAAACCATTATTCACATTTGCTAGGGCTTCGCAGGGAAGAGTCATTTGTCATTTATTTATCATATGACACACATGTAAATGGATTACTTAGCCAGGCTTTAGAGTCCACTCTCTGCTGCTTCTCCTCCTCTATCCCTCGCTCCCACCGTCTTCTCTCCTGTCACCAGGGCTGTGCTCATATCCATTACATGGCTCCACTCCTGTGATAAATCTGTCTGTCAGCAAGACATCATAATCAAATTGTTCCAGAGGTCATTTAACATTGCAGAGGAGGGACTTCACTTTAGCCCTTGGAAGATCCGGCTCAAATACAATTTATGTCTCAGAGATGAATTGTGGAATGAAACATTTACGGAGAAAATGAACTGTCTTGCCGACTGAAATAGCCTTGTTATGGCCAACTGTGTCACTTATCTGCTAACTTTCATCACTGGTATTTAGGTGCTATTCCCTCGTCTACTCTGCCTGTGATTTAAATAATAATAACAAAAACTGATAAGACAGTTGCTGATGATAAAACTGAGCTGGATGTGTGAAATACCAAGACTGGGCTCATTTTCCCTTAATTCTGATGCCAGTAGGTTACTGTATTAATATAATCAGTAAAATAAAAAGCTGTACATTTACCTTCACCTCTGTATGAGCACAAGTGAGGCATCTAATGAGGTCTTGGTTTTTGCAAGTACCTTCTCAACTAATCACATTTCCTATGTACCAGCCCTTCAGTGAGATACCAGTGTATTAGGCACATCGGAATTATTTAATGCAATCCAGCACAGCAGCCCTACTATACAGCTTGTCTTTGTGGAGCTTGTATGATATTATAATATTCAAGTGTGTTGCATTGGACTGCAACTTTTTAAAAATGGCCTGTCTGCCCATTTCCATTTCCATATAGCCTGCAAACCAAAGGGCTCATGTTTTATTCGCTCTGGCAGATGCGTCTAGTTCCTCTCCCATTCAGACAGATTTCCATCCGAGCTGGTCCAGGTCGGGCTAATCACAGCCGTTTATCTACTAATGGGGGGGGGGGTTGATGCAATGACGGACTGTACAGAGGAGCAACTTTGAGATATTTTCATAAACAAACAAGAAGATGGCTGCCGCTGATTTTGATCGTTCTGAATCTGCTGTTGTGTCAGTATTAAGCGGACTGTCCAGTTTACATTGTCTAATAGAAGTACAAGCAACTGCTTTTGTTGATAAGAAAGATGTGTTTGCCATGATGCCTCCATCAGAAGGACAACATAATTTGTCTGGTTAAGCTTTGGTTTGGTACAAAAACAAGTTGGTATGGTTTGGAGAAATATCATGGTTTGGGTTAAAATGAGTAGTGAAGGTTAGGGGCCCTTCGTCATCATGGTCACAATGATAAACACTCGGTAAAGGATGTAGCCAAGAAAACAACATTGACTCATGGTTTTAAACAGGACAGAAACAGATGTCTCCCATGTTTCAGTCCAATGTCTTGTTGACCGCAGCCTCGTCCCTAAGTGGACTGTGTCCCTCCATGATACTGTTACCTGGCTTCCTCCTTTGCTCCTGTTATAGTTCCCACAGCGAGGGGGACTGTGGCTTAGAAGGAACAGTGGATTGTCCTTTAATCTCAGGGTTTGTGGTACGTTGGTGGTTTCTGCCTCCTGTCAAGGTGACACTGAAGGTGTCTTTGCATCGCAGCTACGTCACCATTGATGGGTGAATGAGCTCAAGCTATTAAGGTTGAAAAGCTATGTCTAAGTGAATTCCATTTACAGCCAGTAGAGGGCTTTGTCACTTATACGTAAACTATGTTGTTTTGGGGCTGAAACGACTTGTGCTGTCATTAATCTTGGGAGGACGGTCCTCACAAGGGACAAGGTTTGCAGAGATCATGATTCCAATCCATTTGGACGAGTTGGATCACTGGGTGACAGCTGACTGACTACTTATCGCAGCTTGGACATTCCTATAGTGGGCATTCAACCTACTCTTTATTTAAGAAGCTAACCATAATCTTCTGCTTGTGTCTGATACATCCATTGTGATAGTGCTAGGGATCAACCTTAATTATGGGCTTCAGCTGCAGAATTCCCCTCTCCTCCCTTCCCTTAGTACTGAAAATTACAAGTAAAAAAAACCCTTCACTAATCAGGAAGCTGTACAGTGCCAAGAGCATGCAAAGTAATGAGAATGGAACTGCAGACAGCATCTGGGCTTTCAACCCCATTTCCAACCCCAGATATTTTAATTTATCTGTGCAGACCCATCTGAACCTCATCAGGAGCTTGCATTGTATGATGATGTTGTTAAATAAATTAGCACAATGCTTCCACGGCTAATTTAAGCTCACCCAATGATTATTGTGTTTGGCTTTTAGAATGAACAATTAGAAGGTTTTGAGTTTAATTAATTTAAAGTCTTTTCAATGCTGAAGTCATTCTCTCACCATAATTAATTGTCGGGTTTGTCCAGTATGTTGTTTGTCTTGTCATCGGGAGTGTGCTTTGGATAGATTTGCCTATAACAGGTGTCCATATTAATAATAATTCATACAATGATAACCCTAAGAACCCTAATAACATTATACACATGATAGATGATAACGTTGGCTCAGCTACGGTTAGAAAACATTCTCGTCTTGTTTGCTGCTTTGTTTTCTGTAGGTTAAAGGTAATAGGACAGGGGTTCCCCAGGTTACATTCGGGTCATTTGTAAACCTAAAAGTGTTACGTCATATACTGTCTCTTTCAGAGGAATAGCTCAGCTTGGTCTCCATGGATAACTGGTCAGGGTGCAGCTGTCCTGATAAGGCTGGCTCCGTCTCCCAGGAGACCAAGGTCATTGGAGATAGACGGCATTATGCACCAGGCACATTGATACACTTTGTCTCTGAGATATGAACTAATGTGATGTGAAGTAGTATACAACATGGCTTTCATTACCTTAGGTAAGAATAGTTACTTGTTGCAGAATCCAATACCCAATAGAATCTTCTCACATCTTCAGCTGGGTGAGGAATAACCTTATTTGGACTTAGTGAAACTCATATGTCACAGAGTTAAATACTCCTTGGCCAGCGAGTAACCTTCAGAATAGGGTGGCAATACAGTGTTCACTTGTATTGCTACTCTCTATTCTCCTTGAAGGTTCAATAAATGCTTCAGTGTGAAACATCCAGGTCTCGTGAAACTTCTTCACTCACTGACATTATCATTGGTTAAAAAATGAACTGACTGTATGTATTTGTTGGTCATCACTGTTTATTGAATCCATGCTGTAGGACGGTTTAGTACTTCAAAACATGTACAAACTTTCAATGAGGGCATTGTAAGTGCAGGTTACTGCATGAACAGTTTTTACAACATCAAGGTCCATGTCATACTTGTGTTTGAAGTGAAATAAATATTTACAAATGAATAATTGATTTTTTCTGTATTATTATGTGGGGGGTGGGGGGAATTGAGAAATATACATGTTTTTGGGTTCTTCAAAGACATACCTAATGCATAAGTAATGCCTTCCACTTTCAAGTGCAAAGTCCCACTTTCGCCTCAGGTATTTCATTTCTCTGTTTGTATCTCGCCCTCTATTCTCCGCAAACACAAATCAGAATAAAATGAGGAGAGGAAGACATGGAAGTGCACATCAAAGACATGATCATATGACACATTAAGAATCAAATGGAACTGAGGCACTTGTCCTCATTAAAATTTAGCCGGCTTGGTATCTTTGGAAGCTGAGCCCGCACAGCCACCGGCCCAGTTCCAGTTACAATGTTCCCAGTAACCCGCACGGCGCTCCGCTCACGTCATGTAGAGTTACTGCAGTGGCAACATGTGATTATGCAAAAGCTGCCAGCTCTCTCCTGGTCTGAGAGCAGGGCAGCAGGTATGGGGGCCATGATGGCGGAAATGTAATTTTGTTGAGGAGATTAGATTCTGGTTGCTTGACCCTGCGGCAAAACTTAGCTCTCGGCATTGCACATCTGTTAGAACATTAATTGGCTCCAGTGGTTCAGGAATAGTTTGCGGAACAGAGCATAGCCGAGGAAAAAACAGAATAATAATAGATCGAGTGTGGTCTTTTCCTAGTCAATGTTATTCTTAAGGCCAAACTCGAAGGTACAGGAGGCAATCAAGAAAACAATGGCAGGTACAAGAGGGATTTAGTGGGACAGCAGCGTCGCAGATGGGAGGGTGGCTATTAAAGAGAGAGGAGGGCCATCTGCAACCATGCTGGTAACATAAATGTACATAGATGCAAAATGTATATAACATCTAAGCAAGCGCTTTGTGGCAGTAAATGTGAGGCAGGTGTCTTTGAATACATAATTGCGTAGATACTATATGTGTACAGAAGAACTGACATTGATCTCAAATGTTAAAGACAGTTCTCTGCTAAAACAGAAAACAACTGGTCTGTGCTGCTTTAAAAAAAAAAAAAAAAAAAGGCTGTCTTTTCTTTCTGGTGTTTTTCAGTCTTTGTTTTTTACATCTGCATGTTTCCTTTCAAACATCAATTAAAACATCACAGATGCACAAGAAAAGCAGCACCATGATCTGTTGGCCACACTCCAAGAAACACATACACTGGAGAAAGGTGTGAATAGAACGGAGATCAAATTGTGTTAAGTGATATTTTCTGCTTCAGAAGACAAAACTAAAGTAAAAACCTGAAAATACTGTAGATACACTGGGAAAAGGCCAAGACAAGAAGTGTAGTATTGCTTATATAAAATGGAGAGACTATGTAAGGATGCTTGTATTTGTAAATATATATGTACCTAAAACCACTTTTTTTCAGCTACATTAATCATTTATTAGTCCAAATTGTCTGGTTTTCAATTAATTATTGGAACAGACATGAGTGACATGACTTTTGAATAATAGATGAGATAAATAACATAAAATAAATGATTATGGGGAGAATTTTAAGAATGTTTGGATAGTAAATAACCCGTCATCTGATATATAGCTTTTTTTTTCAAATAGGCGTCCTGGCTTTAAAGACGATTTTATATTAGACATACTGTATGCCTTCCACACTTCAATCTAGCAACATAATATAAGGATATATAACAAATATCCTATAACATATAGCCTCATGTAAAGCACTTTGGGAACCGTTAAGGTTGAAAACCGCTATATGAGTCAATTTTCCATCCTTATCTGACCATCAGTCATTCTAACAAGATCCAAGAAAAGTGACCATATCGTGCCTACGTTAGCACTCCCTGCATTGACTCCCAGTATGTTTTGGAATAGATTTTAAGATTGTACTGTTGACCTTTAAGGGTCTCCATGGCCTCGCTCCATCTTACAAATCTGACCTCCTACTTGCACACAAGCCCGTGCGTAGCCTGAGATCCTCGGGCGGAGGTCTTTTTTCTGATCCAGAAGCACGGCTGAAAACTAGAGGTGACAGAGCGTTTGCAGTCGGAGCCCTGAAGCTCTGGAACAAGCTGCCTGAGGATATCAGGTCGGCACAATCAGTAACCTCTTTTAAATCTTTTCTTAAAACATACTTTTGTCGGAGTGCTTTTGCTGTTTCTTGAGTTTTTACTGACTGCCCTTTCGCTGGTTTTATTTGCTTTTCTCTGTTTTCTCTGTTGTGTAACATTGTTGCCTTGTGTGAAGCACTTAGTAGTGTGGTTTTAGAAAAGTGCTCTATAAATGAAGATTATTATCATGACTTTACATAAACATTACATTACAAAAAAAAATCCCCTCCTTTTGTTTCCCCAGACAGTGTTTCCTTGCTGAGCTGCGGTGAGATAAAAAGCCAAACAGGGATTCTTTGTACTAAATAAAAGCCTTGGTTTTTCTTACTCAGCCGGGTAAAGAAACACCCGTCTTACACTGGAATTGCATTAGGAAGGCAGCCTTGAAAAATGTGAACCTAACCTTTAATTCGAAGCTAATGCATGCTAATTGGTTCAGGGTTAAGGTCAGAAATTGGTTTATGCTAAGGTTAGGCATGTTAGGCGTGGTGAGGGGCTAAGAAATCAATGAGGAGTCCCCACAAGCATAGCAAGACTTGATAGTGTGTGCATGTTTGTGTCTTATAAAAGAACACTGTTGACTGGACAGTCCCTGTCAACACTGAACACCTGCATTGACTTCTGTCACATCAGGGTTGGCTTTGGCCCTCTGGGAGAGTGTTGAGATCCACTTTGTGGATTATTTAGCGTACGTGGCGAAGCACACGCCTTGCCAACATGAGCACTCAAGCAGAATCTATCTGGGCTGAATGTCTCTGTGACAGCAGCCAAAGAATCCTGTACTCTATCAATCACTTTATTAATGACATTTTTGCCGTCATTCCTTTAGGTGAATATGGTCAAATAGAGGAACACTACACTTTTGCGCTCACATTTATATTAATGTCTTAATTCACATGGGGATATTTAATTACGGACCTCCAGTTGCAGTAGTCACCGGCAGCCAGCCAACAGCTTCAGTGCTATATATCGTATGTGTGATGCATCTGACTGGCCTGCTGTAGCCTGCATCAAATTCAGCACTATGGACAGATCCCTGAAACTGAGCTTTCTGTAGACTGATCACATTCTTAAATCTACATATCTTAATCCATAATAGATGAACTGAAAAGATGATGAGATGGCAGATTAATCAATAATGAAAACAATCGTTAGCTGCATCCCTATATGTAATCTATATATATACTGCTCAAGAAAATTAAAGAAACACATTGAAAACACATCAGATCTGAATGGGAAAAAAAATAAATTATGCTGATATCTATACTGGCATGGACTGGGTAATGTGCTTAAAAAGTGTTCTTTTAATTTTTTTGAGCAGTGTATATATACATATATCTAAAAATTTCCCCTCTTGCCCCTTTGGGCGGTCTGTTCCTCCTTCAAGCTCGGGTCCTCCACCAGAGGCCTGGGAGCTTGAGGGTCCTGCGCAGTATCTTAGCTGTTCCTAGGACTGCACTCTTCTGGACAGAGATCTCAATCTCAGATGTTGTTCCTGGAATCTGTTGGAGCCACTCTCCCAGTTTGGGGGTCACAGCCCTGAGTGTTCCGATTACAACGGGGACCAATGTTGCCTTCACTATCCACATCTTCTCTATCTCTTCTTTCAGCCCTTGGTATTTCTCCGTAACCGGTATCCATAGCCAGTCTTGGTGATGATCTGGCTGAGAGGGTTCAGCCCTATGCAGAACAGTAGTGGGGACAGAGCATCTCCTTGGTATATGCCGCACTTGATGGTGACCGGCGCAATTGGTTTGCAATATATATACAATATATATATGTATATATGTAATCATATAGATGATCATATATGGGGATGTATGATGGTGTTTAGGTGCTAACGTAATGCTCATCCTCATCATAAGGTGGTGCAATGGGTTTAAAACTGCAGCCCTTTGTGTCGACTCTGATCATAGTGCTGCGTTATTATTTCAAGGATAACGTCTTGTGGCAACACTATACTGTCATTATACTCAAGTAAAGAGCTACTCTGCTCAGGACAATGCTGGCTCACACACCCTGTACACGCTTGTTTATTAAAACACCTCTTTGCCCTCAGTCAGACAAATGTGTCTACAGGAGAGTCCCGTAATTATATTCATAGGAGAGTTTCTTGCCTTTTCAGTATTCAAGGTCAGCTTGTTGTAGAATTATGCTACACCAATTAAATGAATTGGCTTTTGTCGCCAAATGCAATCTCTGGATGGCAGCTATTTGCTTGAGTACCGAGTGCTTCAGGAGAATGATTGTTTTTTGGAAAATCATAAAAACATAACTAAACTTCTTGTATCAGCTCTACAGCTGATTGTTGTGAAATTGCTGCCTGCTGAGGGTGCATAAATAAAGACTTTGTCTAGTTGTGGTCTCATTGTCTCTGACCTGCAAAACAGAAACAAATCTTTATTTAAATGGGATCAATGGGACAATAGAAGTATGTACACATAATTGAAGGTCAGACAGGGCAGAAGATAGTATGGCTAATTGAGTGTATTGCAATGAAGCAGAGAACCATAACCTATCTAACAGACAGGCATGTCTGCTTGTCATTGCTCAGGGACAGTACAGTTTAAATCACTGGATTCAGCCCTTTCTGGTGAACAATGCATGACAGAAAATAAGTGCAAATCATCAGGAGTGCGTCATACATTTTTTAAATTATGCATGGTACAGGTTACATACGAACGTTCTCAGGTAGGGTAAAAGAAAAGTAGTATATTCCAGCAGTGTAGAGCAGAGGATAACACAAACCACAGAGGTCTTAGTCCTTCCATTTAATTTAGATGCTGTTGGCTGGAGAACAAAGGTTTCTGGGTAGCTGTGAGACAATGTAAAAGCGAAAGAGTCGTGAGCAGTGCAAGACGTCCAGGGTGATGACCCCTGACGAACATTCCAGCTATAGGCCTAATGAGGCCTGGTTCACTGGTGTCTTATCCTTATTACTTTCGGTTATAATGAGGGTCAGGCTGTTAGGCCATTCGGCTCTGATCACCCTTATTAGGAAGCAAGAAAGGGAGAGACAGAGGAAGAAGAAAAATAGAGAGTTTGTTCACTGACAGAAGAGGGTTTTTTTTATTCTTGAAACTTGGGGTTGTATTTTCTGGGTATAGGATACCCTGAATGCATCTTGTGAATTCTGTTTGATTTCGTCGTGTATGTGCAATTAACAGAGGGAAGCAACAGATACAGTACATGAGAAGTCTCTGATAATTACACCAGGCTTCACACTCACACACACACACACCACACTAACATCTGTTTTTTTCCACAGCTCACACTCTCTTACCCTGTAGCGTTAGATTGGACCAGATAAAAGAAGAAAGACAAAAAATCAATGAAGCGAGCGCCGTTGTTAAAAGGTCCCTTGTGGCTGGAACATGAAACACACATATTCACATGTATATATGCACATGTTGTTGAGGTCAATGGGAATTAATTGGATCAAAATAATAATTAAAGAGTATTAAGGAGTTCGAATGTATCTTACAGAGGCCGAAGATGATCAAAGTAAAGCAGGGTTTCAGAGAGAAAACCAGCTAATAAAAGCTGAAGAAGACACCCATGACGTGGATCACACTTGGGGAGACATATCAATAATAATAATAATGATAATATTAACAGGCACATTTTCGTTTTCAAAGTTGGCTCAAGTCATCACACAAAAAAAAAGACCAACAACTGAACTAATGTTCACATTTTCGTCCGTTTCTTATTGACATCATATCTCAATGCACACATGTTCTTTCATTTGCAAATATATTTTTTAGAGACGTTAAGGATGTTTGCCACCAAGATACAAGGACATTGAGGGACGACATTCGAATGCCCTCCATCGTAGCATTCAAACACCACCGTGTGTACAATAACCGTGGATCAGCTCATGCTTTCCATCTGTACTATGGCCACACATTCCCTGCAAGCTTTTATCAATGTCACTTGATCCCGAGGAAGGTGAATTGGGGAAAGTAGCGGCGGTGGAGAGGGACTTTGTGGTTTTGAAAGGAAGGGGACTGATGACCCCACTTTGAAAACCCAAGATCAAAACAAATGCCTAAATAGGCTACATACACATGCATTATGTCACATGTCGGACGTTCAATACCTCAAACAGAGAAATCAAGCATTCAGAAATAGCACACAAAGCACTATCATCCTTTGCTCATATTGAAATGGGACAAAACTCCAAAAGTAGACAATTTCAAAAATAGCTTCCAATGGATGCACATGCAAGGAGCATGAGGAGCATTGTGCACTAGACAGGTGAGGTAGAAGAGAGAAGATGCTGCAGCTGCTTCACTTTCAAATGACAAAACCCTCTAAGTCCACACAGCAGCACACTCAACTGGAGAGCAATTCTGCTTCGCTTCCATTTTGGAGGAAAGGCAAAGGCATATGGTTAGGCAGGTGGCGGGCTTCGCTAACATGTGGAGGTGGCATGGAGCACAGCATGACAGGGTGAATTTAGGGAAGACTGCTCTGGATCTTTGTGGTGATGGGCTAATTCCTCTCTAATTACAACATGTTAAAAGTCAAGTGTTTTATGAAGTATGGAAATATCCATCCTCTACTTTCTTGAAACCTGCCTCAAGTGATTTTGAGGTAAAAGCAAAACAATGAGCTGAAAGACACTAAAAGGCAGGACTGCAGGGTGACAATTCTCTGTGGGTTTGTCACTGCGAGCAGCCATTGGAGCGGCTGTGGCTCAGGAGGTAGAAGTGTTGACCTTCAGCCCGGGGGTTGGTGGTCCGATTCCAGCTCCTCCTGTCCACATGTCGAAGTGTCCCTGGGCAAGACACTGAACCCTAAGTTGCCCGTTGGTGCCATATGAGTGCCCTGTCCCTGACCAAGATAGGGCATAAGCACTTGGACTTGGTCCCCGGTTGCCTCATTGAAGGCTGACCACTGCTCCAGGCTGTCCTCAGGAGGAAGGATGGCAGGATGGGTTAAATGCAGAGGACACAACTGCATGTGAGTGTGAATGTATCTTCATGTTTGACAATAAAAGACCTTCGGTCCTGTTCTATCATTGTATCTTAAACGTTATGATCCATTGTTAATCTCAAAATATTGATTAGAGCAGCTTAAACCTTTTAGGGCAGCTTGTCTTCTAAACAATATATAATGTGAAATTACTGACACATGAGGATAACCTCTGCAAACAAAACAAGAGGGTGGTTGATACCAGTGACTGAAAGTAGTAGAACCACATTTCCCAGAAATCATCTTGCTTTGTTTCCTGGCGTGTTAACTTGCCGTCTTTAGCCACCTGGTCACAGAGATATTGCAGGATAAATGAAAAGGTGATATGTGCAAGGCCAAGCACTGACTCTGTGACCATAATGTGAGTGGGTGTACATTGCGAGGTTACGCAGATGAAAAAACAAATCCTACATGACCATAGGGGGCACATCTGTACATTTTTGTTATAAATGTGATTCCACATAATATGACTGGAGTTTGGATTGGACTGTTTTCCAAGGGAGGCTGGCAATCCAGGACTCATAGGTTCAGTGCACAATATACAGTAAATGCAGGCTAGTGATGATTGTATTTATTATAATTAATAACTTATAATATAGGTTTCTTTCTACCTGTTTCTATACACTTTCACTTCTTTTATTTAGTTAAAATTGTTTCATCCAATCTTTATTGTCTGTGTTTCCTGTTTTATTTTGAAAAGTCTGCTTGTCTTCTCTCTTTAGTTCGTGTGTCATTAATTAGCCACACAACTGTCCCTGATTCCCTCGTTAGTCCCTTTTCTATATATACACCGGTTCCAGGCCTTTGCTCTTCGTTGATTCATGCTGTTTGTACCACTTGATCTACTTGCCATGAGCTTAGTTTCTCTGCTCCTGTTTTGCCCTGTGAATGTTCCTTGTGCTTCTGTCTCTGTACTACCAGTACCCACATGTAAGCTCATTAGCTGAAAATACATCATTGAACTGTTTCCAGTCTGCGTTTGGGTCCTGTTCACTGCTGCCTGAACTTCACACTGTAACAAAGATACAACATGCTGCACATTTAAAATGTATACACGATATACTGTCTCGTAATTTCCACTATGGAATAATCTAAATCAAACCCAAACAATTTCACAGTGAGAGATTTCATTAGTGGCTCATAACTCATAGGTGATGGTGTGAGTATTTGAATGATGACAGGGAAACTGGTTTTATTTGTTCCTATAAACCTTGAGATTTCTGAGCAGCCATCATCTTTTGTGTTGGAGAATGTTGCAGTATGTTAAATGTTGACTAACAAAGAAAAAGAGGGAGAGGGAGAGGGGGAGGGGGGGAGAGTGATGGACTGGCCTAAGAAGAGAGTGAATCATGGAAGCAGAGTGGAGGTAGCAGCCTGAGGCTAGCGCATCCTGATGTCTCCTCTTTAAAGCAGGGAAATGAAATTGGAGAAGTGATGGAGGGAAGATGCCACTCGTCGGGGCTGGCCCTGCCATTTTCTTATCACCAGCAGCACGCCTGTGGCTGGAGGGCCCCACACAGATGAGAACTGTGGTGGTGCTGAGACCACAGGGTATCCACCAAAGCTCGCTGAGGGCATGAATGATGTATCACAGGGCTCAGTTAACTCAATTCAAAACAGGCTCAAACTGCTGCAAATCAAGGTCCTGTAAGGTTAAAAGTTTGAAGCTAGCTGTTCTAAAGGCAGCATACAGTATCGCTAGTGTTTCAGAGAGGTCTAAGGTTAATTGCCTTTTCAGCCGTCTCTGGGGTGGACTGTTGTGGCTGCAGCTGAATTGTATTTTGTGAAGACTGTACAGTAATTCTGTCTCTCTTTCTCTCCCCTCTCTTGGTTTCTGCATTGCAGACCATACCGGTGTGGGAGGATATTGCCACCAATGGTGAGGTGACCAATTCCAAAACACATCTGTTCAATTATACCTGAGAACCTCAAGATAATTAACTCTCTTCCCTCTGGCTTCTGCTGAATTACTATTGATTCCAGTAACTTAGGAACCAGCCTAAGCTCTTCGCTGCAGGATTGTGTACGCAGAGATTATAAAGTCATAAACTCAGTTTGTGTTTTTTCAGCTCCACAATCGGCAGACGTTGAAAGCTTAATGTGTACATAAAGCTATTGATAGACGATTTTATGAAGAGATGGTGGAGCTGAGAAAAGATGAATGTGAGACGGTTAATAGAGTTCTGTTTAATATAGTATCTTGTAACAGATAGATTGCATTGAATCTTGTAATAAAAAATCAACAAAGAAACCGTACTCCACAGCTTGCCGTACACATTTACATTTTAATAATAAGCCGGGATGCTAAGCAGAAGGTAGAGCAGCATGAAAGCCATTGCCCTTGTGATGAGAGAAGTGCATTTTGTTGTGAACATTTTTTGTACAAGAGTGCTGTGTGTTACATAATGGTAAACGATAATCAATGTATTCAGTATATATCATCTGTATTCCACTTCAAATGTGAGGCCTTCGTGGGAGGGATCAGCATCAGTGGACGGATTTATTGCTTTGTGTGTGTGTGTGTGTGTGTCAGAAGAGCTGGTGGTAAGCGGAGTTATCGCCGCTCATTAAAAAAGGACAGTAGCGATGATTTTTAGCTACCCACTGTCCTCTGTATGGCGTGGAGCCTCATTAGAAAGATTTACGGCTGTGCACCTGTGTTAGCACGAAAACCACCAAATATACTTGAGTCAGCAAAAACAGGACAGAACCGGTTTGGACAAGGGGGCCGGGCCATCCCAGTTTAAAGATTATGTCGCCATTATTTGCAAGATAGTGATGATATAAGTTTTAGAAAAATATGTAAAGGAACCACTTTTCTCCACCTAGAATGGGCTGGATTGTGTGAATTATAAAATAGCATGCACAAGCAGTCTGTCTTCAGTTCAGCTCTGGGGCTAGCTCGGTTTCATTTCTGTTAAAGAATAACAGATAATTATATAGAATATAAGAAACTCTACTGCAACGAACTCTGATCATCACCAGTGTCCTCTTTTGAACCTGACTGAGACTTCAGCAGCAGAACATCTGAGCAGAAGACTAGAACTTTGGCAATTTTAACAATTTCCACTGGACTAGTTGCCATAGCAGCCACCTCTAATAATTGTTAATTAATGATGGTGAGGCAATGCATCATAATGAAATTAACAGAATAGTCTCTGCATGGTGGAATTTTCAGTGGCAGGTTCTTGAAACAGAACATGAGAGGCTTACTTTGAAACCAACCTCAAAAAATCAATTCAATTCAATTTTATTTATATAGCGCTATATCATAACAGTGTTATCTCATAGCACTTGTTAATATAGAACAAGTCTAAACAACTCTATATGTATAGACCCAACATTTCCACCATGAGCAGCACTAGGCGACAGTGGCAAGTAAAAACTGCCTTTTAACAGGCAGAAACCTCACGCAGAACCAGGCTCTGAGTGGGCGGTCATCTGCCTCGACTGGTTGGGTAGAGAGAGAAAAAAGAGAGGGGGTGGGGGGGTAGAGTGAGAGCAGGATGAAAGAGAACACACAGTAGCACAGTATAATTCCACATACAGAAGATGCAAAGCAATGGCAGCTACAATCTTACTGATGTTAAAATAAAAAACCAATAGTATTAGCAGTACAACATCAGCTACACTAATAATAACAGTAGCAGCAGCAGGCGGTCCGCATCCACTCGACCAGACCCGTGTGCATCCAGACTGCGCAGAACCAGGTCCTGAAGATCCAGACTCCACACACACAGAGAGAGAGAGACACAGAGACAGACAGACAGAGAGAGAGACACACACAGAGATAGTGAGAGAGAGGGAGAGTTTGTAAGAGAGAGTCAGAGAGTGTGAGAGAGAGAGAGCGCTCAGTGCATCATGGGATGTCTCCCGGCGGTCTAGGCCTATAGCAGCATAACTAAGGGGGGGCTCAGGGTTTGTCCAGGCCACCCCTCGTCTAATTTACAGGATATTTTTTTAACTGCAACTGTTTACAGAAAAACAACATATTTTGTACGGACTTTTATATATTGCATTAATGCAAAGCTGGAGCCAAGATCAGCCACACAATAAAAGTATCAGCGTTATGATGCAGTGATGGTGCAGAGAGACAGCATTCATCCATTAATTTCGAGAACTAAAATGCCTACAGTTCTCTACTGTAAGCGGCCTGATAAAGAGGAAAAAGCCCAGATATAGGTTTTCATCACTGGAGTGTCTTCGTGCTGCACAACTGATCTCCATACCCAGCTCTACAGAAAAATCAATTTGCACCCTTCAGAATGAACTGTGTCCAATTCCCACGGATATGTTTATTTCAATCACTCCAAATGAGATTATGGACCAACAGAGTGACCCTGAAAATATCCATAGCAAATCCATTTCTTGATGCATGGCGGAGTCTGTGTATTCCTCCTAAGGTGCAGCGTAAAAGCGGTCTACGTGATGTATTTCAGTGAGAGGTTCAATGAGAATGAAGAATGTTTTTAAGATTACAGGTGCAGTATTACGTCAAGAATAATGAGCATAATCCCCTATTTGAGTGATGTTCATTTTGTATTTTGTAGGTGGCTGGCAGCAATACATCATGGGATGTCACAGTTTGTTGACTGCATTGAGTATGGTTGTTCAAAAGTCTCTACCCAATATCAATACCCGGTTGAAACCCGATAGAGTTGACCTTGTTTGTTTATACTGACTGGCTTTAGCAGCTGTTATCCATTCTAGTGGTTAGGCGCTGGTTTTAAATAATTAAGTACTTTTCACTCTGCAAAATGACACTGAATAATGTACATTAACCAAACAGTGCAAACCGTAATACCTGCACCAACAATCACATTCAACGCGTGATGCAGCCCACAATATTAAATTCTGTCTTTTATTTTAGTAGGCCTGGAGAGACTTATTCTTGCGCTGCACGAACGGAGCCTACTGTATCTAAAAAGGTGCAGAGAACAGCTGAAAGGTAATAACTGGCAATTTTATTTTGGGGGGCCAAAGTCTCTCCTGCCAAAGCTGCTTTCATTTAATGACTGGTTGGCAGAATGAGAGTGACTATGCCTCTGGCTATTCAGACATTGAAAAACACTCCCACCTTACCAGCAGCAGTACAAGCTGAAGTCCCACTGATACCTCTGCTACTTAAGTGCCAAGAGTGCAGCACCAAGACCTCAGTCTTCTACTCATGTTGCTGCACATATGATCATATGAGTGTGCATTTCATTGCAGAATACTCCATCTGATCCCAACGCAGAAAACGTCTGGTTTACTTTTCCTGTAATTTACTATATAAACATTCAAAATAGCATAAACAGAATAATCAGTCATGGCTAACACCTCTAGAGTCACCAGAGAGCAAATAATTTCCTGCAGATGTATTGCTCTCCAACTATAATATGAACTGAGCTGTATGGAAACTAACCAGATACCACAAATCCATCAAAGCTGTAGCTTCTGAAGATTACAGTCCAAACTGCCTCAGAGAACCAGAACAGGGCCAAGGATCAATTCCTACTTCATTGGACACCAATTTAAAGTCACTCAGAGTGATTCTCTTGGCTGCAGGGGCAGGTCTAGGGGCCCCTGTAATGAGATTCATGCTGCTTCTCTCTATCTTAAGCCAGCCCTGACACCCTGGATACATTTCTCCTCCACACTCACTCACACATTTGCCGTTGAATCGCTACATGGAAGGTTAAACAGGAATACCAACAAATATTTTGTTAAATTGTGTCAGTAGTAAAGTATTAAAAGTATATATAGTATGATTCTAAAACATGCACACGCTCACTCCACAGAACAAATATGTTCTAGTGAACACACAAGCTTTAAAGGAAAACAAATAGTTGTTGACTCTAACTTGTGAAGGTGACTCATGTGATGCAGAGGCACAGTGTGTGAGAAACTCACAGATTTGGAAAACATAATTTCTAAAATCTTTGGATGTTGTCAAATGTCTGGAATTGCTTGTGCAAGTGTGTGTGTGTGCGTAGAGTGTGTGTATGATTACTGAGACCTGCTGAGAGCACCCCAGTGCACCCAGAGGGGTGGCAGGGGACAGATGGCAGGGAGGGAAGAGAGTGGAAGCTGCCAAGCAGCATTAGTCACACCCATTACTCACAGACTCTGTGCTGGCAGACAACAAGTGACTGTGCCCCTGACGTCTACATAGCAGGAAATTCTCATTAACAATTTGCTCAGGAAGGAACAATGGGGGAGCAATTAGAGAGAAGCAAAGGGGCATTAGAGAGAGAGACACAGAGAGAGAGGACGGATGAGGAGTGAGACCTCCTCTCTGCTGTCACTAGATGGATCATCATCATCATCATCATCATCATCACTCCTTTGCATGATAAACTCAGACATCAGTTAGGCTTCCCCTGGGTCTTTCTGCCTAAAAGCCTGTGTACTGCTGCCGCCGTGCAGAAATGTCACTAGATTTGTGTGGACAGTTGGAGATGTCGGGGTGTCTGGAAATCTTTCCAGGGTTTTGCCTCCTTCCATGTTCCCGTGACCCTTCTGTCATTCCTGAACATCTAAGGACAAACACATCCTATGCGGTGTTGATCCCTGCGCACAGAAGTGTGATCTAGGCCAGGCGTTCATTTTCCCCTTTTAGAAGCCAGCTAATGAAGTCACAAACAGGCCGACCCGGTGGGACGTGCTCAGCCGCCGTCGCAAAGATGGAGGGAGGCTTGAGGACTAATTGGCAGCACCCTTGTTTCCAGTGTAATTGCACTTATCTAGCGAGTCACCTTCTAAGGTCATTTAGAGGCTCTGGATTAATTGAGCAAAGCGTTGCAGAGTGGAGGAGAGAGAGGAGCCAAGCGGAGCAGATATTTGGCCCATTACGTCGATCGCAAAACTTTCTCGGAATCTGACACGTCTGCTCACACGGGACTCTTTCAATCAGCCTGCCTTAATCGCTCCTCCACTGTGACTAACACATGCTCGCGCCAGCTCTCTTTTTATAGAATTCTTAGTGATCATTATTTCACAGCCCTACTCCCACCAGCCCACTCTAATGGGTCAGACACACCGCTCTAAGAGCGTGATGGAGTAATGACAGTGCTTTTAGCCAGCTCATGTGCAAGGGAGTATGTAAAAAAAAAACACAAGCTGCACAGATGACAGACAGAGAGAATTGTTGTGGGATGTACATTATGACTATGAGGTGTCTGCTATCAGTGTGTCTCAGAGGGCAGCACAGTGCTATATGTCGTGTGTAGAAATTCACATTTCTCATCACATCAAGGGCACATACACAGCCTGTCAAAATAGAACCAAGGGAACAAAAGTGTAATGAAAGCTTGGGGAAATGGTTTTTGTGTGTGTTTTTTTGCTTGCATGCTGGCAAAGGCTGAAATAAAATTTCAAGGTCACATGTCATGTTGGAATGTGTCTGTGTAGGTAACATTCCACCTTTACCATGGACGGATTATGAGAAGATAGACTCCTGGGCGCAGGCATGTAAAAGACCAACCACCCCTCCTACATAATCACAATACACCAATACTAGAAGAGATGCATCCATGTCATTTGTGGGCATTTTTGTAGTTGTTTAGTGCACTCATTTTAGCACCTCTTTGCAGTTGATTAGCACCTCTTTGAAATTGTTTTCTGTCTCTTTGCAGTTGTTTTAGCGTCTCTTTGAAGTTGTTAAGTGTCTTTATGCAGCAGTTTTGTCTCTTTGTAGTTGTTTTGCGTCTCTTTAACGTCTTTATTTCTTTGGCAGATGTTCAATATTAAAAGACTCAATATTGATCAGAAGCAAAGAAAAAATTAAAAAATGACCTGAGCATCACTACATTTAATTGAGCTCTGTGTCTTTCAACAGTCACTTCAAACAAAAGCTCTGACCGATGTGACGCACAAGGCCCAGGGGCCCGAGGACCCGGAGGGTCCGTTCATTAATGCATCCATGTGCCCTACACTTCACTTCCTCTGTTTCAAACTGTGGTTTGATATCTGCAAGGCTCATGAGCATGTTCTAAAGCTCAGGCCTGGCTTTTAGTCAATGCCAAAGGTTTGGTGAGATCAGCTCTTCACTTTTGATGGCTCAGCATGTCTGTATGCACTCCCATTAGGTTACCACTATAAAGCTTACAGCTGTAGACTAAATGTAGCAGAATGCAGCCTGAACGATAACATTTTTCTTTGTTCAGTTGCATGCATTTTAGTCAGGAGTGCATAGCTGCTGTCGAGTGCTTGCTGAACAAACTGAGGGGCTTAACCTTCTCTAATGCCTTCAGATTGATGCATCTACTGGAGTTCTTCCCTTCTCGCATCTTTGTTGTTTGTTCGTACAGCTGGATTAGGCTGGTGTCTCTGCCGTTTGAGGGGGAGACAGATGTTGATGGGCCTGACCTTTCATTTGCGTGCTCCGCCATGCATGGCACACCAGTAGAGAGAACGCTTGTTAACAGCCGGTGTGAGTGAGCAATATGTTCGTGTGCTCGCTGTAATCTCTTACTAAAACATCCGTAGCTTTCTCGTTGAGAAAGAGGCAGAAGACAGATGAAAAGGGCATATTTGTGTTCTGCCACTTTGGGCAGCAGAAAAAAAAGACTGTAGGGCAGAGCGTTGAACAACTGCATTGTGTGAGAGAGGGAGAGAGAGAGAGAGAGAGAGAGAGAGAGAGAGAGAGCATTGGTTGTAGCAAAATGTCAACATGATAAATCCAACCTTTACAAGCAGTCTCTGCTCTAAGCGAGCTTGTGTCCCAGAATTAATAATCAGATATCAAATTGTTTTAGAATAATTAATTCACCATGGTCTGTCATATAGCCCCACCGTGGGGTCTATAAATCCTGCTTTTAAAGAAGTTATGGCTAATATATACGCCGAGCGCTGCCCTGTGAGATGCCTTAGGGGGGATAAAGGTGCTTTTTATTGGCAGAGAGGATGGCGTTTGTTAAACAAGCCTCGCTAGAGCTCGGGGGGGGTGTCAGGCCCACGTGAAAGGGAGATCAATCTCTCCGACCTGTGTCACGCCTCTGATAGATGAAGTGGGGGGGAGGGGGGGCGCTGCCATTGTTTCAGTTGGTTTTACTACTGCCAGCCCTGGTGCAGTACACCACTGGAACACAGCGAGACTGGATGCAGAAAACAAACCTCAGCAGAGCTGTCAGCCAAAGACTTTCATCCACTCTTTCAACTGGTCTGAGACTGTCCCCAATACCTGGAGGATTTAAGAACGTATTTTCTTAATGTTCGCACCAATGAAAATACACCGGTGAAACCTGACCTTATCTGTGCAGGTTAAAGGTCATGGAGGAGCTGGTCGCTAATATCTTTGTGTTAACCTGAAACTAAATCTCACAAATGATTTAGTTTGAGCTGGCGCAGCAGTGTGTCTGTAATGTACTCTGTATAGAAACAACGCTGGCTTTATGGTCACGTGGCTTTTGATCAAGCGGAATTGTTTGTATCGACCCGTCCCCTAAATCACTCAACAGGCATCATTGTGTTATAGAAGCCTGCACCATGTACTCTGATCTAATTGCTGCTAGAAAATTAGGATGGGGAAACTGCAGCTTTAAAATCTTTGCTACCTTAACCTCTGCTCATCAAACTATAACATTGGAATGACAGCATTTTCCTGATGTCCGTAGGGTATAAAATGCATGAAACCCTTGTCCTTAACAAACCTTGTGCACTTTCATTACATATGGGGTGCCAGTGTCAATAAGTGCAGTCAGATATAGAATTATTTATTATTAAAATGCACATCAAATGCCACAACGGGGGGAATTATGTTAAACTGGAAACCTCATATTACTCTATATACTATCCACTCATGCTCATATCTATAACTCATAACACATCACTATGTTTAAGGATTATGATGTAATATTTATAACTCATGTTGAACCATCGTACTGTGGCTGTTGTCCTCTCAAGGCCCTCTGTCCAACAAGTGTTACACAATACAGGGGAAGTCCTGCCAGAACGCCCCTAGAACAGTCTGGACCTTCCAGAACATAAACTGCCGACTGAGATTTAACAAGGCTGTTGATGTAATTTGGGAACACACAAAGATGGTTAGCCACCAACATTGCCAAAATTAGTAATATCAGATAGTAGGATGGGAGGAGGTGTTGTGGCAATGAGTAGAATAGCCAATAGGAGGGGAGGATGAGAGAGGACTGGAGGCACGTTCTCATAATACGACTAAATAATGAAGTAGTATATAAGAAGTTGTATTCTCATGTATACTTCAGTTGCCCTGCAGACTAACTTTAAATCCGAAGGGGCTGCCTTGAATCAATTGATTTCTACCACAAGTGCAATTTGCAAGTTTCACAAATTAATGAGTAATGTTATTGCACTGTTGTGTCATTATGGCAGATTCATTTTCTTTGTTTCATGATGACACGGAAAAAGAAACTTGGCACCCGGTCTGGTGCACATTCAATAACAGATTTCACACCATGTAACATATGTTTTGCCTAAATGGTAATAGAGCCAGTAGGGAACCAATCAAGACACTATTTTAAAAAGGCATTTCACTTTTTATATACATATTATTGTATTCATTCATTCATTCATTAACCATACTGCTTATCCCGAAGGGATAATAGACTTCTTTGCCTATTATTGTATTACAATTAATTAATTTCCTTTTTTTTGTCTGATTGATAAAAACTTGGCCAACTGACCTATCGATAGATGAATGTATTTGTTTCTAAAATATTTTACTAATCACTTGTTTCATTAACAAAGCATCATTCATTAAATGGAGTAATAAAGCTCCCATCAGAATTCTTGAATTCAACTGACACCGAATCAATACAGTGAGTGGAACTCAAACCTCAGAGGATATCCACTGTTAATTGTAACCTTTTGCAAGTACAGGACATCTATATATAGTTATTTAGTTGTGGAGACTTTCCTGCTCTCCACATCTCCTTCTGGTTTAAACTTCAGGGGGTGCTGATTAAGATTGTCAGAGAGCAGGAACAAGTCACTGCAGGTATTTTCTCCACATGCAAAGTGTGCTCACTGACTTCTTTGCCTTTTATTCTAACAGTGGCTTGAAGTATATCTCAGCTGTGTCTCTCCAGGCAGACTCTCGGAGGTGATCATTTCCTGCAGCAGATGACCTGGTAAATGCAGCTTTACCTAAATGTTAGAGCGTATGTGGGAGGTTTCCACAAGTCAAGAGACAATCGTTCAGAAAAGCATAATGGGAAGATAAGACGAGAGATTAAGAGATTACCCATTTCACCACGCAACGCATTCTTCAGGCTTCAAACCACCAGTTGTTTTTTGCATTTTACAGCGGTAGATAAAAAAAAGCAAAAATATAGAATATAGCCCTTTCACTGAAATACGTTTGTGCTTGATGGAATAGAATTTCCAAGTAGTTGAAATTAATTTGAATTGAAGGTAATTTTATGGTTGACATAACAATTTTTAGGCAGCGAGCGCCTGGTCTGAAGGTGACGGCGCCTCAGAGACAGAAAGTGACTTCAGAGGACCCGCCATTGGTCACATGTGGATTTGTGTGTTTATGTAGGCGCGTTTGTGCCAAATGTATCAGTGTGTCAGTATGCATGTGTGTGTGTGTGTGTGTGTGTTTCCCGTTTCCCTTGAGAGAGAGAGAGAGAGAGAGAGAGAGAGAAAGAAAAACAGGGCAAAAAGGAAAGTGAGAGCACAGCAACTGTGTATACATGTGCACAGGACTGAAGAGAGCTGCTCTCTGTAATCACTGCAAAATGTCATGCCTGTGTGACGATCGTGCATAATGTACAAGCAGCACGAGTAAAGTAAGCGTAGGTGAATGCATTTATAGTAAAAATGGGCTGCTGGTAACATCTACAGTGTTGTGACTGTGTCAGAAGCCCCTTGAAAAAAAGAATTTCAGATTGCACTTAATCTTGCCATAATAAGCCTCTTTGTGTCAGGCTCATAGCAGATGCTGCTGTTTCCTTGTCTGTGCTGAAAAGATGACAAGATAAAGCCAAACGAATGAAAGCTACGGGAAGTGATGTCACAAGCGATAAGCAATAACAAGGACACCATCAGACACCGAGCTACATAATTTGTGTCTCCATCTTTAGAAATGGCTTTCTCCCTTTTTGTCCCTGCTCTCTTCCCATAGCGTCGCTTATCTTGCAGCAATAATTAAACCCACGAGGGAGTATTTTATGATGGACATATAAAGCTATTTAAAATGGAATTAAAGATGTTATCACACACACTGAAATAATGAAATGCTTTGGGGAATTACAATCACCGGGCTCCTCTCCCTGGCTTTCTCCGCCTGACTCAAAGGGAAACAAGCCCTCCATGCTGAAGATTACACAAGCCATTTGACTTGTTGCTCTCAGGAACTTTGGTGTCTATGGCGATGAAAGATGAATCTCTAATCATGGTGCTATTCATAATCCATTTATGCATAAGCAAAGCGTGCTCCTGAGAAAGATGGGCTCCGAATCGTGCGCTCACATTATGCTGCAAATGATCCTTAAAATTTCTCAGGTTGAAAACTTTTCCAAAGCCAATGACAAGGGGAGGGTGATTTTTTATAATCGCTCACCGTAATCCATTTGTGAGCCGACGGGGCGCGAAGCCCTGAAACAAGCTCTGAGGGACTTTTTATTTTCAGCCACTGTTTTTCACATTCTAGATCACACATAATCAGACCTCTCCATCCAGGCTTATTACTCCTACTTGGGTCATGGTAACCCCTCATGAAGCTTGGTAGGCTCTGTTCTATTACTCTCTTTCAACACTAATGACGTTGAAAGTTCCTCTCTGATGCACAATAATGCAGTAGTGGGAGGTGGTGGGAGGCAGTGTGCAATAGAGATAACCACTATCTCATTAACAGGAGCACATTCAGCTCTTCTGCTCTTCGACTGAGAGCAAAAAAAAAAGGGAAGAATCCGTTTTTGTTGCAATGACGCCGTGCAAGCATTAAAGACTAAAATAGAATTAGTTGTGCCTAATGAGTCCAGGTGACCTTTGGCTTTCATGTTCGGCAAAAAGTAGAAGTTGCAACTTAAGCAGGTCTTGCGTTTGACTGCTAACTTGCAAACTTTAACAATACATTCATTATGCTCATTTAATGCCTCAAATACCAATTATATGAGATTGGAGGGAATAGTGGAGGTTAGAGTATCTACAAAGACACGCTCAATGCTATTGTCTCTACCAAGATGCAATCTGATACAAAGTAATCTGTCCACTTGGCTCCCCTGATGGTGTCTTATCCCTCATGGAGGAAATTTGCACTGTCTCTGGGCTTCACATTTCCCCAACATTAACTGCATGATTAAAAACTCATTTCAGCGGTAATTCCACAGTTAAGCACCTTTTCCTCTGCCGTGTTAGATTCACATAATCCTCCCGGTGACGTATGCCTCTTCACAAGCCATTCCAACCCGCCGCTGCACCAAATGTTTTAATTAAAAGAAGAGAAAGTGTGCTCAGGTAATAAGACACCTCTAACTAAAGCTGAGAAATGTCCTTTTTTCAAAGCCCTGGAAATTCTGGAGGAAACTAACAAAGAGACAATGCTTTGGTTGTACAATTCAAAACCCACAGAGAGAGGGAGATTTCTGAGATTTAACTTGACCAGTAGCTCACATTCACATCAGCAGAGAAGGAGTTAACACCATTAGGGACAATAAATAATGTGCTGCACTTTGCACTCAACGACTGAGGCATCAAATATTCATGGCAACCAGTCTGCACTGGTGTTCTTTTAAACACTTTCTTCGAGCACATGCTTTCCCCTCTTTACTGGTTCATAATTTAGTTTGAGGTTGGGTGATGCTCATCCGCCAGGCCTCGCTGAGCACTGTCAGCATTAAAAACTCCAAAGTTTACCTGGGTTTTAAAAGCATGCGCCATGCTGTTGGGAATCTGAAAACTGGCAGGCCGCCGCCAGCAGCCCGAGCACAGGGCCCGAGCAGACAGAGCTATCAATATCTTCGACTTCTTTCACCATCTGATATGTTGTTTATTGTCGAGTCTGGAACATCACTGGATCTCTCCCTTGTACGTCTGCACTTGAAGATTCATTTAACTCTCCGAGACAGTGTGAAGTGTATCGTATCATCACAGGAGCCTGAGAGACTGTGACGGTGACCTTGGGAGT
Source organism: Gadopsis marmoratus (assembly GCA_036023855.1). Taxonomy (NCBI): domain Eukaryota; kingdom Metazoa; phylum Chordata; class Actinopteri; order Centrarchiformes; family Percichthyidae; genus Gadopsis; species Gadopsis marmoratus. Next base: position 24,461 of record JAVQJF010052071.1, on the reverse strand, counting down.
GCACTGGATCTTATTTCTCACTGTGTGTCAAAGTAGGGCGGTGTGATGGGAGTGGTGATCAGGGTGGTGTGTGTGTGTGATTGGGAGAGTGGGTCGGCGGGGGGGGCTTGAGAATCACAGGCGATGAGAAGGGAGTTAGCACTGCTACGATCTTGAGATGTCTTGGAGATTTATACTTTGGATGCAAGCTCCGCTACCTGCAGTATTGATCTCTCCTATAGTCTATAGGTAACACATGCCCAGTGTGCGCAGGAATCATACATCATTGCATTGAAAGGAGGAACAACTACCATCTCTCATAAAAGAGAAGTCAGGTCATTTTTAGCTTGCAGTAGAGAAAATTAGTCGGGTCATGAGTGATGACATTCGCACTGTGCAGGCACGACCTAAAGAGGAAGAACTTTGCAAATCTATTTTTGAGATGTTTACAGGGAGCAGTGCAATAGGCTGATATGTGTCAGTGAAGTGTCGACATCACTGCAAAGTACACAACCTCTAGCTATGAATGCACAGATCGTACAGATGTGGAACGAAGCGATCACCAATCTGACAACTTCCATCAAAGTTCCATCCAAGTTTAATCTGCAGTGCGTCAAAGTTAGGGGAAGAAGGCGTGTTTTTCTGCAGAAGTACGTGATGGTTTTATTAGCAGCAGATGAATGATAATGAAAGACTCATCAGAAATCACACGACTATCAGAGCTCAGCCTGCAATGACAAATTCAGGAGTGGGAGTACGATCATATTAACTTGCCAGGTCATGCAGACATATTGATCTATGGGAAGACTTCACCAGCAGTGACCTTCATGATTTGAGGAATATAATTAAATATGCATTATTACAGACCTTTCCAATGATGCTTATGGATGCAGAAACATTTGGAAAATGTCAGGTTCTCTCATTTATATATTGCTGAACCTTCCTCTAGTTGTAATGGACGTGAAGGAACAAACGCAGTTGAGTGTAGGTTATGTCATTTTTCTAGTCCAAAAAGCACATTTGATCCACCTGAAATTATTTCTTTGTCTTTGTTTGAGGAGATGAAAGTCTGTTTATCCAAAGCTAGATATATTAGCAGTGGCTGTTAGATTTGATAATAGCAGAATACCCCCAATTAAGTGATGCCAACATGCGTGAAGGATTAGATACTCCACTTTAGAGTATGAGAGTCCATAATAGACATTTTAATCATCATATTACCTCTATAGAACATCCTCAGGTTAGAATTTTAGGTTATTGGACCTGCAAGTGTTGAGGCTGGGAGGCGACTGAGAGCCTAAAATAACATAAAAAGGAAGGAAATGGAACAACAGAGAAGTTATGTGATGAACTGAACAAATAAGAGTAGTGACTGCAGAGGAACGGGATGAAGCTTATCGAGGAACAGAAATTTCCTTGTCCAGTCTGTGGCAGGGTTGTAAGGTTTAAAAGGAAATCTCTCTCACTAGCTGTAAATTGGCTGTCAGAAACCTTCAAATGTGTCCCTATCTTTGTAAAACTCAGGAACAGCTTCACCGCCTAAGCCTCTCTGGTTTAACTTCCCTTCCGTAGGTTTTTTTAAGTTTATCAAAAGGGTAGTAAAAGTCAACATTTTTTTCCCCTCTGTGCTCTATGCAGCACCTTTGATAACAAGGTATGCCGAGGCTATTCGCAAACATGCTTCAAGAATTCCACCTGAAAAGCAGGCGAGTCCTTGTTAACCTTCATACACTGGAAATAAAACGCAGACATGATTGGAATCTCCATCTGGCTCTTGTGTCTCTTAATTTCCTGTGTTGAGAGAGATGCCATCACTCATCGCAGAGATACGATCAGACTGGGCACAAATGTTTGTTGGTTTATGAAGTATTGATGAATCTCAGCTATCCAGAGATGGCAGTGCCATGTTTGTCATATGGGCTATTGATATACTATGCTGAGTGCAAATTGCTCTATTTATTCGTGATGGGATTGCATGTGTTCATTGATTAAACATTGATTAGATGTTGGACATACATGGCCACAACAACAAAGACAGGTCTGTAGATAACAAAGATGATCTATATATTAGATGGATACAATATAATAGACACAACACATAGTTTGCAGAGAATATTTACATGCAAAATGGATCACTGACACCCCCCTCACCCCCAATCACCTGACAATATGCAACAAACGTCACAGGGCATCTTCTCAGAGACACAACTCACTCAGATGGAACGCTGCAGATGTACACACACTGATGCCACAACCAGACAACCATCCATAAATCAGATTCACACTGTTTATTCTGTATCAAATGTAATTCTGGTGATTGTTGTGTGCAAGGGGGAACTGCTTGTAGCCAAAGCAGCATGATTTTCCATCATGCAGGTTTTCCTAAATGGCTAGAGGCAAACAGACTAGAGGCTAAAAATACAGAGGTGGGATAGTTTTAAGTTCAACATTCTGACATTCAGCGAGGCTCATCCTCAATAATGTTTTATCACTTTTTACCAGAGATGTTTAACAGTGCAGGGTAAAATGGCTGACAGGGGACGGGAAGGCGACGAGCTGAATTTAGGAACTATCACAAAAGTGCACGTAAAATGGACAATGGAGTGTATCAGATTTTTGTCAAAGGTTTTCTCAGTCCTCATCAAAGACCAGCTTTTTTGTCATCTGGACGTCCTCCCATTCTATGCCCAGCGTCCAGTTGCTAAAGACAATCATGCACCCAGTGAAATTCTGATTCGTATTTTCCGACTTTAAAACCTCACGTACTACTTCCACTGTTCATTTCCACCCAGACCATTACAGTAATAGTTGCACAGCTTTGATTTAGACTCAGTGTAGACTTCATTTTTCCTAATTTTGAAGGTGCTGTTCAAATACAAATCATGTTTTATCATCTAATACATTTAGGTACATGGCTAAAATATTATGTTATTTTGTTGACAGCAAAACATACATTATATGTAGGACGTGTATAAATGTCAGGAGACGACTTCTAACAACTTACCACTATGTAGCACAGAAGGAACGGATTGCTGTGTTTTTTGTAGGTTAATCAAATGTCTGTCTCTCTCTCTTTCTTCCCCACACACACACAAAGTCTGGCTCCCTTAACTGAGATGATCCCTTCTGCAGGATAGAGATCAGAGTGGTGTTAATCTTCCCCCCATGAAGAAAGGCCACAGCCACGCCCTGTATGTAGAGATGAAGCGCTGCCATGCTCCAATCACTCTTCAGGACTCTCTCCACATGAGATCCCCTTACATCAGATTAACTCGATTTGTGTTTTTCTGTTCCAGGCAATTAAACGTGTGCGCGTGTGCAGGGTTAAATGAGATCACTAAAAGTAATTACCAGTATCTATCACTGCAGCCCAGCACGTCTGCATCATGCATCTCTTTCCTGTTTTTTTTTTTTTTAGGTAAACCTGCATCTAGCAGTCAGCACTCTGCTCACCTGGACTAAAAAACTACTGAAGCATCATCATTTTGTAGATGATGTTCAGTTCTGTGTAATTTGGTTATTTTTACATTTATATTGTGTAGCGTTATGAGCCCATTATTCACAAATGACACATTGTCTTTCTCCATTAACTTGCTAACTTCATTGGTGAAGCATAGCATAGCATAGCTACATTTGCTGGATGATAATGCTAACAGTTAGTGAACTAGACGTTCATTATTGACGTAATAGCTGAATCGATGCGCTAATGTTTCAACATAATGAGACTTTTGTATTGTCACCTAACGTTACTGTACTGAATGGTTCAGGCAGTGGGTTTAGACAACGATATTACTAAACTACCGTCAGTTATAAACAGGTGATAGGAGTGGGATGACTAACGTTGGACTGGTGATAATGCACATAATGTAAAGAACACGTGTTTTTGGCAACATAGTCTATGTATTCACAAATCTGTGCATCATTGCAGTTTACGTTGCTTTATCATTACGGCTTGCCATTTTGAATGTCACTATTACTGTCAATCAGCATCCATCAAATATGGAAGGCATCACATTCAAACCCATTTTATACATTTGAATTTTTTTCATTTCAGAATTCAAGTTCTGAAGATTATGCAGCTCTACTGGAATAAAGCAGTGACAGCGAGGCTAGAGGGAGATGGGGGAGCGGTGGGGGTGCAGATGGAGTGCAGGGCAGGGGAAGGGACAGAGGCCATGGTAGGGGGGAGAGGAAGACCAGGAGCTGGTTCTGTCACTGAAGAGGACAGACTCTGGGTTGATCAGCTGACTGCTGCCAGGACAGCAGAGATGCAGGTTGGTCAGTCATAGATCTTTGGTTGTCTAATGAAGAGCAGCTGTGCTCGAATATATTAATATTTGTAATCATGTAAAAAGTTACATACAGTAACTATAAATAAATGGACTAATTATACAAAGCAAAATCTCCTTTTAAAGGGTTACTCCGGTGATTTAGTATTGCACTTCCATAAAGTCATAAACCCAGTTTCTATCAAAGGTTTTCTTTTAGAAATTTGTAGTCTTCTTCTTCTTCTAGTTTTATGTAGTCTCCAAGCCCAAGCTGGGATGACCCCGATGATGCCATCAGGGTTGACATCGTCAGTGCCACTTTAAGTGGTAAGAGCTTTTGGAAAAATTCCAGTTTTATTCACAACTTTGATGTTGACATGAACATTATTTGCTTCTCAGAAACTGGTAATTACGATAACTCTGATATGACATGAACGTGGCTTGAAATGTCCCTTATGGCTGTTTTTCAAACTTGTTAAAACATGGTGGCTCATTATTTCAGCTAAAGCTGCTCACTTTAAAAGTTTCTCCATCTTCCTATTAGTCTCTTTCTCTGGCAGACTGTCTGCACACATGAATGACAAAAATGATCTTGACTGTTGGTTGCTTGTAAATATATATTTAAACACTGAAGATTCAAAGATTAATTTTTGACTGTGTGCTGTTCTGAAAATGTTCTTTGCAGCCTTTTCTTTTGAAATGGATGTGTATGGCAAGAAGTCCACCGGCAAGTATGCCAAACTTGACCCAGTGCATGCGCAAGCCCCGAGGGTGCCTGTAAGCAGGCATTGGTGATTTTGGAAAATGGACAGATGGATGGATGACTGGATGGATGCCCTGATTATTTCCGGTCATCATAATGAGAACACTGTGTTCTACATCATAATGCTGCAGCTCCAGCACACAGAATGATCACCGGTGTGTGCAGGGAAATGATACCTATTAGAAAACACACTTCTCACAGTCATACCTTAACTGTACCATGACACGTAGGTAAAGGTTTTAGTGATGAGCTTAGTCTGGGTGATTTGTATGAGGAACTCGGGTAGGAAATAACAGGTGGATGTAAGTGGAGGCTTGCTGTTTGCACTGGTGGGCACGTTTTGCATTGATTATGCTCTTACACCTACAGGCGCTTGCTCTTTGTAGCCAGTGTGCTAAAAACAGCAGCCTCTTAAATCTTGTTGACACTAACTAGTTAAGTATATCATGTTCTATTAAAGCCTTCAGTATAACACATTATGCCTAATTAACTCCGCCAAGGATGGGAGGTTGTGACTGCTGTCGAATATTTACAGGAAATATAGTGTACGGTTTAGTGCACTTTGACACTCCAAACAGGAAGAAGGCTACCTACAGTACAACTGTATTGATTTTGGTGACACAATTACCTTTCCTGTATAGTGCTGTCACCTTGCTAAACCTTCAGTTTAAACCAAATTTAATGGACATATTGGCATTTGTATATGTGCACATTTACACATGCAGACTAAGAAAAACCTTAACTGTCACACTTCAATCCCCTTAATTCGCATTAAGCAAACATTTCACACATTATTTGCGATACTTTATATAACTTAACACACTATAATTTAGTTATGTAATGACAATATAACAGCTGAACAAGTCCTTGTGGTGTTTTATAAAATATTAATTAACTGTAATAAAATCTGCCTATTGGCACATGTAACCTAATCTTACTAATTAGCTTGTTTTGTTGTGTTTGTTCAAAACTTTCAAAAACATTGTGTGTCAAAATTATTTACCATTTTACCGGCATTATGTATGGGTTTTTTGGCTGGGAGCACTTGCCCGGTAACCATTGGAGATTCCAGAAAGCTTCAGCTTCTAGCCAAGAAATAGTCCACCTCATAAGTCTGTGCAAATTGTTGATTTTTGATTTTTGTACGGATGAAACAAACAAGATATAACCCATTGGTTAGTGAGTGTTACCTTTGGACAGGGCCAGGCTAGCTGTTTGCAGATTTTATGCTAAGCTAAGCAAAGCTAATTGGCTGATGGCACCAGCTAAATATTTACTGTACAGACATGAGAGTGATATCAATGTTGTTATCTAAGTCTTGGTAAGAAAGTCAATACTGTCAAATAAAAATGGGTAGTCAAGCTCTCCTGTAATGGGCGAGGGTGTGGTCGACACGAGGCCAGCCTTCAATATAGGCCACATGGATAAACTGTCAACAACTATCATGTTATATGCATGCCATCTACGTTAAGCATAATGTATATTTTCATCGCTTTAATTGAATGAAATCAACAATATAATCATGCTGTTTACAACACTGTTGATTACTCAGTCACTTCGGGTTTTTGTGTGTTAATGTCTCAGCCAATCTGTATGTTGCAGTAACGCGCAACTGCCACAAGATGGCAGTGCTGTATGGGAGAATTGCAAGTCAATGCCTTTTCCGCAGCAGGTTCCTGCAAATGTTTCACAATAAAAGCTGTATTAAAAAATGAAGGCTAGGGGTTTGTGTCCACTGAAACGCTAGAGGGATTTTATTTGAGCAAAAATGCTTAAAATGTATTTCCCAAAAAGTTCTTATCTTTTCTGCGTACAACTACATTATAGTATGTTATATTGTGTTATAAGGAAATGATCAGGCTATGTGTTACTTGTATACTTCTTATCATGCTAAATAGGGAAGGATAAAATAGAGCGTTAGTGACAAACAAAAAGGACAAGGACCCAAGAGCAGACAGGAGCAGTTCAACGATTTATTAGTGGCAAATGAGCTTACATGCAGGTAATGCAGGTGAACAGGCAGGCAGTAAGACAGGCAACAGGTAAGCCCGGAAACAAAAGCAAGAGGAACATCCACAGGGGACAAAACAGTAACATAAAAACTACACACAGGCCAAGTAGTACAAGCAGTAGCTAACAGGGATGTTAGCAGGAGTACAAACAGAACGAATCGACCAAAGGACAAAGGAAAGGAACCGGTATATATAGACATGGAACCAATGAGGGAATCAGGGGCAGGTGAACACTAGAGGAAATGAACCGACAGGAAGGATTTCAAAATAAAACAGGAAACACAGACAGAACCCACGGGATGTAACAGTAAGGGGGTGAGGGGAGAGGTACAGTGAAAAGCGGTTTAAGCTTGGCTCTGCTGTTGTACGCAAGTAGTTGTCAAATATTTAGTGGCAACAGAGGAAAGAAATGGTTAGTTGTATAATGTACAAGAACAAATATGGTAGATATACAGAACATACAAAGTGCTCTAGCTGCACAGACAGGAGATAAAGCCCTCTCTAATGCCATGTGTTTCAATACTTCTGTATGTGGGATGTGAAGGAAACAACATACAAATGCTCTGTTCTCACAGACATTCTGGGTGCACTGTGCCCCTCATTTGGTGGACAGGCAGCTGTATATAAAAGATGAGCAGTACCTCCAGGTATGCTGCCATTAACTGGCCTAAAATTACATTTTCCAGTGTCTGATGGTATTCAGCGTTGTCTCCACAGATACACACACGTTTAATCAAATTCTATGGTTAAACACAACACCTTATAATATCTTTTCCTGCTTTATATTTTGATATACAGTGTGTCAACACTATGAGCTGATTTGGCAGTAAATGACAGCACTGTGTCGTGTAGACGCAGGGGGATAAATGTGTGTCTGTGTGTGTGTGGAGGGTAGATAAGGGCAAATTTAACACCTCTGACTACCTCTGTTCCCTGGGCCAGGCCTTAAATGACATGGAAATTGAGTTCTGGAGACTCACTATAAAAGAGATACAGCTTGGAGGAGGGAAGAAGAGACTTACTTGTCTATTTCCCTCTCTATCAGACAAAAGCTATGCAGCATGGGAGGAGAGGTCCCTCATGTAGCAAACACTAGTTTTAAAAGGGAATGAAGACTGCGAAACTGAGTTTTTTTTCCTTTGCTTCTTTTTCAATGCCTCTTCAGGGAATTAGTCCAGTGTTGTTTTGGACTTGATGACTGACACAATGGAAAAAAGAGCCAAAACAAAAACATACAGAGCAAACAGGGTTGCAGCTCCAACAACATTTTTTTTCAGAGGCAGAAATAACACATCTATGAGCTATCATGTTCAGCAGAGACTTTATATAACACAATGAACTATGTTGTAACACAGGTACTTAGAGTATACAAACATAATCATCTGCGGTTTCACAGCACAATTGGGATTTAATTGTGTGCCGCATGCTGCCCCATTCACTTGAATTCCAACCAGCCTGGCCACACAGGACTAAGAATGAAATTTAAGGAGGAAGAAAACGAATGAAGAAAGTGCGGCCTGATTCTCCAGACTCCCAGTGTGGAGTTTGCGGTTGCCGGCGGAATAACAAATGGTCTAGTAAGACGGTATGTGAGAGCGGATCACTGTTTAATATGAGAATAATGTCTGTTCAGCGTGTGACCCACTGACTTTTATAATAGAGCTGTGAAGTCTTCTGCAGAGCTCTGAGAGTTGCCACGTTAAACCGCAACTGCTGAGGTCAGCTTATTGAAATGCAATATTGAGTATGTATATAACCTTACTTGGGAGAGGCTAATGCTGGTTCAGGTTCAATGTGTTAATGAACCTTCCAGTCACATAGTCACCACAGATATTATCTGTGGAGTAATTGGCATGCAGAGGTCCAATTTGTGGTGAGGAATGCTGAGCTGCAGGTGTCGGGTCAACACACACGCAGATTTACCACTGAGAGGGCTGGATATAAAAACACTATATGTGACATCCTGTATTGTGGTCCTTGGGTTAGATATATATCATGGCATCTCAATATCGGGGTAACCATTAGTTATACATTAAGTGTGCTCTGAAGTCCTCGCTTTAAAAGATAATTCTGCTTTATTACAACTTGAGTCTTATTTTCATAGTTTTGGCCCTCATCGCTATCAGTAATAATTGCAAGAACATCTTTGTTTATATCCATGTCTCTTCATTCTCTGAGGCTCGCTGGGTGGACCAAACTCTCTTAACTGCAGAAACTTGCTGTAAATTGCTTGTTTCAACCTGATGAATGCCACCTGTTTGTGAGTGGGTGCGCCTTCGTGAGATTTGATCATTAGCAAACACAACTGATGTTGTGGTCGATCTGTGGGCTCGGATAACAAAGATGTTACCCAAGAGTAAAAAGAAGCTCACTTTTCCACACAAAGACATCATGCATTTATCGTAAATAAATAAAAACGGAATGGCTTGACATGAAGTTAGATGATGTTAGAATTGTGTCGCTTTAAGATACACTGTGGCCTTTTTGATCACTAGTAGCATTATGGAGGAACATTTTTATGAGTGGGTCCCTGTTTTGTTAGTTCTCATAACCAGACATGCACGCGCACACACACACACACACACGTGCACTCGCGTGCATGGTTTCAATGGTTTCACCCTATTCCACTGCATCTCCAAGTGGCAGTAACAGCCAAAAACACACAGCAAGTACCAACAAAGAGAGGGAAGGAGAAGACTGGGCTTTACAAACTTTTGATTGTAATAATAAATACATTCAACATTTTTGTCTGGCCTCAAGGGCATTTTTGTGAGTAATTTAGTTGGTTTTGCAAGCCACAATCACTATAACATCATGAACAGATATATATATGTTTATATTTATATTTATAGTTACAGGATATTTAGTTGATTTGATTGATTTAAAAACTGAGATTTCAAGTCAAGCAAGTCTTTCTCCCCTCGTGAAGAAAGGCAGACTACCTGTACAAGACTCATAAGATAGCCTGTGAATTTTCTCTGTCATACCAAAGACAAAATTCAAGACAAGGAAATTGGTTTACGTAAGTCACTTACGCGCCACTACAGGACAAATCTTTTGTGGTCCATGCATTTGGTCAAAGATGAGATCGCTAAAAAGACATCAGTAGCGACATTTCCATTCCATCCATTCACTGGGAATTACATTCATATGAAGTGGTTAAAATATTCTGTCTAAACTGTTTCTTGTTCTGTGTGACTTTCCTGTAGCAATGATGACGTGTACCCAGATGTCAGCAATTATTTTGGTGGATGCAATATTACCAGCAGAAATGTTTGCCAGCATGATAAAAAAAAAATAACCCCCGCAGTTAGAATACACCAGATTTTTCCTTTTAACAATTCTGCCTCTCACCAAAATAAATGATTAATGTGCTGAAGAGTGACGGGACTCACTGATGGCCCAAAATGCTTCTGTCATCGTAACGAGCTTTAATCCATCAGCACAAATGCTGAGCTAGACTGTTTAGTCGAACACATACTGTAAACAAAGCTCTTGTGAACACACAGAGAGGGAAAAAAACAACCTCTCGATCACTGGTAATGATCCACAGCCATTTAGAAGGGCAGGAAGCAGACAGGTTGCTCCAGCGGTAAGTGAATGAATATTCTTTAAGCGCTGGAGAGTAATTCACTAGCAGGACAAGCTGCCCTCCTCAAAGACAAATCTGTGTTTATGATGCTGGGGAACATTATCGGGCGGGGTTTCCGAGGAAGGACCTACTCTTTATGTAATGTACTCCCTGCAGATAGATTGAAACCGCGGAGCCCAGCACTGCAGCACAATTAATGTTGTGATTAGAACTCTGCAAAAATAATATCCAGCCATATGTCTCCGCCATCAGCTGATGGCTCCAAACTCCGCTTTCTCCAGACATATTGATATTACTGAAGTAAATGATGACGTGTCTCTGAAGTCGAAAATATCAGAGAGGAACGGAAACGATACAGTCCTCTCGCAAAAGCAAACAAAAAAGAAAAACAGCTGAAGAAACGAATTCTTGTGACCCAATAGTCGCAAAACTTCTCTCACAGATTATCATCTGCAGATATAAAAACAAATACAGCCCCCTCGCTCATAAAGCAAAAATTCCTCCATGCACAGTGAGGCCCTTAAATTGTGTGCAGTGGACCATTGTTTCCTGCAGGGAGTCTGGGGAGATAACTCTGTGTGAGTTAACAATGTCCTCAACCGGCCGGCTATCGGTTGTTTGGCGCCCCCAGTGCAGGTGAAGTCAGAGTGGTGGTGAGCAGCTGTCAGAAAGGCCTGTAATTGGAGCCCATTGCACCATTAGTCCTGCCCATTAGGGCTGTTATGATCGCTGTCTATCTCCGCTACACGTCTACAGTCACTGTCTCCATTTGACCCAGGGCACTCCCTCCTACAAGGGGACAGAGCTGGGACTTAATGACTTGTCACGTGTCCACCTGTGACTCTCTGCCGTGACACATTCCCCTGCGCGCTGTCTGATCTGTAATGGTCTCCATCCATACAGGGAATTGGAGTGTTCACCCAAGGCAAAAAAAAAAAAGAAAAGTTGAATGATTGTATTCTGCTGTTTCTGCGCAGGCGATAGCAAGTGAAGACCCAAGTGCCCGGAGAGAGCAGAGGTAATAGAAACTGTGTGCTGGTGCGATGGGAAGGGAGTGATTGAGATGCGAGAGGTGGGTACGGAGTAGGCATAAAATCATCAGCTGTCAGTGCAAATAGTTTGCTTTATAGGAGAGGCCCTCGCACAGATACCACCATTTCCTTCACGCACTGTGGTTTAACTTAAAAAAAAACAACGTGTCCCCTTTTTGAACTTTCATCCAGAGGAGGACATCAATCTCAACAATCTCAAATTTCAACTAAAATGCCCAATCCAGTTACTGCGTGTGATAATCCTGAGGCAGTGCTCTGTGTAGTCCAGCTCCTTCATTTAACGTTTCTGCTTATTACGTTCTCCCTCCCCAACTCTGTCAAAACAATATAATCTCAAGCATGACACCTGGAAAATTGAATCTAATTGGAGCTAAATCCGGTTCGCGGAGCCAACGGCGTATCGATTCTTTCCTCATTCGGCTGGAGTACGCTGTGTACTGAATGTATCCCTGCCAGGAAAAACAAATGTGAATTAGCGGGGTGTGCACCAGGGCTCGCGGCTGTCTCAGCTTTTGCTGTAACACCAGAGTTATTGTGGCAACTGCAGACTGCACCAGGGGATAGCAAAGGCTCAGATCACTGTTGGCAGCCAGCATTGTAACGGAACATTTATGCAGGGTTTCGATACCTTTGGGAGAGAATGTAGAGTTGCTTTATACTTCTGAAAATAGAGTGGTGGTAATGTTGGCGGCATGCACAGCAGTCCCTGGAAACCTTTCCTTTGGTAAGAATACAGATTATTATGTTCCCTTTACTTGAGGGTTTTGATGAATTAAAGATTGCCATAATGTGACAAACCACTTTCAGGGACAGATTTAGAAACATTTGACTGGTGAAGGGATTCGAAGAATTTGGACACATTTGTAAACTGAGTAAAAAATGTGTAAAGATTCTAATTTAAAGACCAGGGGCCAGATGTGTGAAATTGTGTGGATTCACAACTAAATATGCATACGCATTCTTTTCATCAGATTTATAAAGCTGTCTGTACACCTGCTTCTGTTTTCTAAATCCCAATCGTTGTGGAACTGGGCGCTCGTGCATGAGCCTCATTTCCACTCCCACAAGTCGCCATAAATGGATGTAGAAACGCCCTTAAACAGCCGTTTGCATATCGTTGCTTGTGCCTGAGACCTGTCCCTGAAAAGAACAGAAACAGAGCAGTGCAATTTTTGTTGTTTCAGGTTTAGATGCTCTACGCCGCGTTTTTGCATCTCCTTGTAGCCATTTTGTGGGGGGTGGGGGTGCAATTGAATTCCAAACGGTGCCATTGCATTCCCTCTGGCCCCTCCCCTGGCCACTTTCTCCTGTGGTGTAACTGTCTCTACTGTACTTTTAGCTCCAACGTTGTTTTTTCATACTATCACACTGTAATTAAATGAAAAATGATAATCGTGTTTATTATGAGTGATTAAAGCAACTGCTACAAAACTGAAAAAGACAGCCTGTACATATCCAGTGTAGATATAATGCCACAATGTTCTGACTGCACTGCAATACTGTTCTAATATTGTTTTTGTTGCCACATAATGTGTAAACAAAACTTCAGACATATTAGCTCTTTGGTATTTTTCACTGGATTTTACTGCCTACACACTTCACTTGATGTCCCACAAATTCTAATTATTAACTTCACTAAACCATTTGACAGGGGCAATGCTCCTAAGTTGTGACAGTGTGTCTGAAGTGCAGCAAGTTTGACAACGTCTGTGAAGATCATGGACTGCCGTGGGGAGTGATGTGCCAAATTCAGCTCAGAAGGAATAGTTGTTTTGATGGCGGGCATCGGTATATACCACTACAGAGACAACAGGCCCGGTGAGAGTCGACCCATGCTGGGCCCCGAGATGCACAGACACGCGTCTCCTCAGTGTCTGACGAGTCCCAGTGGCATGGTCAGTCGTGACATGTCCAATTTGATAGCTCAGAATAACTGCTGTCTTGTCAGTTCCAGTGAGGATTCACAGCTTTGACAATATGTCTCAGTGTCCAATGTCTCCCGAGGCACCAATTAACCACTCCAAATACACATGCAGACCACATTCACACCTCCTATTACAGTACTTACATGCATGCACACACACACACACACACACACACACACACACACACAAAGGCACTTTTCCACACACAATTCAGTGCCCACTCCTGCCATGAGAAAAGCTACAGGCGGCTCTCCAGCATTATTCTTGGGAGTTGATGGGTCTGGACTGGTACTTGGTGAGACCTCCTCTGGTTCAGTGTCCTGGCAGGGAGACCCGTTGCTTCTTGTCCCTGTTAGCCTCTTCATCCCCATGCTGAGGTAGTCATTAAGGAAATCATTGCACCCAGATCCCAGATGGCGTGTTAGGATTGCTGGCAAGCCCTCTGATTATGGAGCAACCTCCCAGGAAGGTTTGAGTCATTCTGGGCAAGCCTCGTCTACAATAGTATTCCAGGCAACTCTAAAATGGCAGCAGGAAACATTGGCTGGTTAAAATATTTCAAATCCCAGATCAACTTAGTTGATAGTTTTCTACACCAGAGATGGCCTGTCAGTGTTTGTGGTCATTCAGGTTGTCATTCATTTTCTGAAAGCAACCAAAAACCAAAAAGAGTTTTTAAATGGCCTCCCCAAGTGGAATCTGACGTGTTAAAATTCTGACAACAGCCCACAGCAATGCTGCTGTTTAGTTATCCCCATTGTATTTGAGGCATACACAAGAATTGGTTGGAAAAAATAGAAGAGGAATGTGTTAAATATCTACACTATTGGATATATTCTTCTTAGGACTGATCCCTTCCATGTAGCACCATTGTCAGAAAAAAATTTCGACTTGTGCAATACTTTGGTTTAACACCTGCAAAACTAAAAGGTCATTCAGATTAAATGATAAATTTGTTGTTTGTAATGGAATGATGTAGAAACTACTAGCGTGGTCATATCCATTTCAGGCATAGGGGATGTTCTTCTAAGTGAACTGCATTAAATGGAAAACATAGGTTGCTATGATGGCAGGTAAAAATTTCATTTTTTAATCAAATATAGATTACATGTCTTTGTAGACATGGTTGCTCTGGAAAGCTTGGAGTGTAAATCACCACAGCCATCACATTTCTAATCTTTCCTGTAGAAGCACAGCAGGAGTCTGTATCTGTCTCTGAGGATCAAATGGATATGAAAATATAATCAGTTATCCTTAATATTGGAGCCACACAACAGAAGGCTGGGCATCATGGTGACAAAAAGAAAGAAATATCAAAGACGGAGCCTTGGATGACAAAGGCAATGCATTTGATTTTCAAAGGGATGCAGATATCAGCACTTATGAATCGCTTGACCAGGCCTGGCCTTTCTACTCTCTTACCTTTAATCTCAAGAGCTGGCCCCAGGAAAGAAATGATGGAAGGCTGCTCAATATTTAAATGCATCGAGGCCTGATAAGTTCATGCTTTTATTCATATTTGACATGAATATTGAAAACCCTGCTTCATAAGCACCAAATACTGCTGTTATGGCCTAATGGACGATTGCCCATGCCCACGTTGTAACCTGTCAGCCATCTGAATTGGCCTCTTCAACCTCAGACCACATCGATCACATGGATCCATTGAAATTGTTTTTTAGTCAAGGTCCAGTTTTTGCTCGTTCCTACTAGTTCCTTTCAAAAGAGTAGTTCAGTGAACGATTCAGTCGTGAACGACACATCACTAAAATGTGACAAACACTAAAGAAGTTATCCACATGCATTAGCGCCAATTTGTATATTATTATACAGTATATTATAATATATATACCAGGGTTGCCAACTTTGGGTACCTTGCTGGAGTGAGATTTTGATTTGATTTTTTCTTTTTCTAATATCAAAACTACACTGTTTTATTAAACATTCACAAGTAGCAAAATCCAGAAATAAAAAGAAACAACACACAATAACTTGGCTACTCCAGACGCTACATGAACACACACACAGACACAGCTACACATGACCGCACACACTCACTTAGCCAAATACATACACGTTGACACAGAGGCATCGCCAGAATTGACAGAAAAGCTACTGGGCCCCAACACAGAAATCAAAATGTTTGAGATTAAAATAACGTCCTAAAAATGTGCTATTAGATGTACTATCACATTCTGCTGCTCTATACTAAACTGCAGATTCTAGTTTCCACCTTCATCCTTTGCCTTTATTAACAGTATTAGCATTTTTGGTTCATATTGTTATCTATCGCTGCCTGTGTCATGAGATTTATGATGCTGTATTATAAATAACTGCACAACTGGTTTTAATTGTAGTCTAGCTAGCTAACAAATATCACACAAATATCGGGCAATGCAGTTATAATAATATTCTAAACTAGAAAATGTAGAATTCCGTGGAAATTTTGAGTGTGCCTGAAGTGGCCGGCGTGACCCTAGGCCCCGCCCCAGAACTTGTCTGTCACTCTCTCTGTCTGTGAGTCACACACAGTAATTGCCCCCTGGCCAAGCTGGAGGCTGTTAGCACGAGGAGCTAACTGCGCATTGGGTCAGCTGGACCGATGTTTTCAATTCTGATAGAATTCTGAGATCAAAGCCAAACGGGATGGTTGGTTAAAGGTGCCTGCTCTGATTATGTGTTTACATTTTCATAACATATTTTCTTTTGTATGACATCTTCGTATTATAAGCACATTTCTTTCTAAACATTTAGGGACCCATGAGTCATCCAGGTTTACCCCTTTTGGGCTAAGGGTTTTCAGTCAGAACAGCCGCCCAATCAACCTTGGTGATGTACATTGCACACCAATCAGAGAGTCATTTATGAACAGATTCTCATCAAACGGAGGTTACGTACATTCACCTGTTCGTCTCTGTTGCTGTGACAACGTTTTGGCGTGAGAATTGTTTGGGCAGCGTGAGAGCGTGAGACTGAACGTGAAAGCGTGTGTCACACGCCAGAAGCGTGAGATTTGGCAACCCTGACATACTATATTTGACAGGCTATTTAAGACGTTGATTTTGCAAATATGTACGAAGTAATGCATAATTAAGTACACAGATGTTGAATTTCTTTGTATTGTTTATTTACGGTTTTCACCATGCAACATGTTAATGAGGAAGGAAGGATAGTAAATGATCAACCTTGCTACGACTGTCTTCATTGGCTACGGTTTAACTGGATGTTTAGTCACAGTACGAAAACATACATACATTATAATCAGAACCACTTTAGCTTAAAAATTGTCTAACAGTTTTTCAGTGAAGTGATTAATTGAAACAATGAAAAATGACCATCACAGTCTCCCAGAGCCCAAGTTCGCATCTTCAAATGTCTTATTTTGTCTGACTAATAGTCCAAAATCCAAAGATTCAGATTACAATGATAGAAAACTGAGAAAAGCAGCAAACCATCACACTGCAAAAACTGAAATGAGATTGTTTGGCATTTATCCCTGTTAAATTACTTAAACACTTCAATGTACAATCAATTTGTTTAAAATTGTTGGCGATCAAGTTTCTGTTGATTGACTAATAAATTAATTGACTAAACCTTTCAGCCTAAACAAATCAAACGCGTTGGTCTCACATTAGTTTAATTGCATTAATTGGTTTAGCATCTCCGCTCCTACTGGCTGCATTCACATTCTTGATGTTCTCTAAGTGGGAAATGTTTTCAAATGCAACGCTCACTTTCCTTTCATGTTGTACATACAGGTACTTGGAGACGCACCTGGGATGTGACCCATAGGTACCCGAAGGAACTTCACCAACCTGGATTTGGGTTTACCGTCATTCTCCGTTACTGGAGCTGAGCAGGTGGCAGCGTTTAGGTTCTCTTCAAGCGTTAATATCCCCTTAATGAAAAAATAAAAGTACAAATGGAGAAGCGAAATTAGGTAACCAGATAAATTCTGTTGCACTAAATATATTGACTCTTGGGTGTACACAGGGGTGGGTGGAGGTTACAGTGTGAAATTTTACTTGCGTGAAAGTGTGTGAATCTGACCTTGTTCCAGTGTATTTTGTTGAAATGTTCTCTTTTAACTAAATACACCTCCTTAGCTCCTGTCAGGCTTTTTGCATATTCGGCAGCTTGTGCACCGCTGGCGTTTCACGGAGAGCTGTAGAGCTAACCGAAAAGCTACATTTGCGATGCATGTTTTGTCATCTCGCTGACACCCATTTGCTGTCTTAGTGCTGTAAAAAGATCCATGTGGTGACAACTGTTGAACAGAAAATACACAAACATCAAACGGAGTATGTGTTTGAAAATGCTTGAGGATAAGAGGAAATTGAGGCAGAGTGTGTCCTGCAAATGTTATCACGCTGCCTATAGCGTTGCATTGTGGGATTGCATTGTTATTTTAGAGAGGGAGCCAGAAGGACATGAATGGATGAAGGGACGAGGAGGATTTTAGTTTTCCATCTGCTCACTCCAACTTCAGCGTGTTTTGCGCAGCCGTCTCTTCTTACCAGAAAAGCCCAGTCGTGTGGGAGGCAAACAGTACAAGGCGGCAGCAGTTTGGTTTACCTGAACGACAGCCACCTGAGAGAGAGAGAGCTAGGTGGTAATTTGATTTCGGCACATGTTGTTAATAAAGGCCTTATGCTCCTCTCTGCTGCTATGATTTCATTTAGACGCATAATGCTGAACATTAATATCAATACATACACTATTGATTTTTCCTCTGCCTGCTTTGAAAGAGGGTAGTTTTAGAGCAGAGAACATAGGGATTCAATTACACTGAATTTAATTTGGTGGTTTCATGTCAGCATAGATATCCTGAAATTCAGACTTGTCTGAAGCCCGATTCAATATCCTTGCTTGACCCCATCCTCAGAAAGAGATACATTACTCTGTAGTAAGGAGTGAATTCTGATCTCTCTCCCTTCTCTCTCTTTTACAAATTCTTTGCAAACCTTGCCCACAGAACCACCGCAGAAGGCCTCTGAAGGATCAGTGTTGCGAGCATTCCCATGGAGAGAAAAGGCCAAGCATATGGGTGTTGGAAATCCAACAGCTAGCGTTTCCTTTGGGCTTAACAAAGGGCATCTGGTGTGCAGAGGTGCTTGGTGTGATTGTTTTGGCAATAAAATTCCATCCTTTGCTGCAAGATCAGAGTTCACTTGCTTCAGAAGGTTGACGCTGGATTTAAAAACAAAGAATATTAAGACGTGCTGGTGGGAAGTGGTGTGTTTGGAAACACAAGGCATTTGCGATTGACGTTGAGGGAGAAGCTGGCACCTCATTCATCAGAGAACTAAATGAATCCCGATATATTCCTCTGAATGTGTATACTTTGTAAATTGGGTACAATTATAATTAATGGATGCACTCAACAAAGAATATTAAAGAACAGATGTTTATTCAACATAAGTCAATAGTTGCAGAAACCTTCAATTATGGCCCCTCTATGGGGAACAAAGATGGAGCATTAATCTGGGCCAATTGACAGTAGATTTAATTGATTACCTTATTATAAGGAAGCCTGGTTATTATTGCCATAACTCACTGCCGATTAGCAATCTTTTGCTATGCAGAAAGAGACTGGGTAAACACGATCAAGACTAAATCACATGACCAGCCCATATTCATCTTGTATACTTGATTAGGTCAGATGTACAGAGAAAGGCAGGCGGCGAAGAGAGTGGGTATCAATTTCGTGATATGAAAATGATTTCCATAGACACCCCTGGGTGGTGAGAGGCTACTGCGCAACAACCTGATTGGACACCATTAATCACGACTAAACAGCCTACCACTGCAGCAGAGCATGTCTTCAACATTTATGCCCAAACCCCCACACTGGCGGATATGGGCTTCCACAGCCAAGCGTTTATTAGGAGAACAATTTTTTTCCCCCGTCCACGATCAAACTTAAAATATGAAAAAGGCACGATAGCAAATGTGAGAATATTCAGCTCTCACCACTGATGACATGTGCGGGTTTAGGCGGAGGATGGGCCGTGATTCGTGCTCTGCTTGCCGAGTCGCTTGAATTGAGATGTACACCCCCCCCGTGCACTGCCTGCATGATGAGGGCCAGCATCTGATCTTCCATCCTGTCAAGTGTGTGTTGGATGCATTCTTATGACAGCTCTCTCGCTTCACTTTGCCCCCCCCCCCAACACACACACACACACACACACACACACCTCCCCCCTCAGCCCTCCGTTTCACACCACAGGGGTCGGGGATTCTTTGTGTGTGTGTGTGTGTGTGTGTGTGTTAGTGTAGTAGTGTGCGAGGAGGAGAGAAAAGGAGCTGAAGCGTGTATGGGGAGAAGCTGTCTACCTCCTCAGGCCGTGGTGTTGTCAGGTCTGTGGTGTTAAAGAACTCCGACAGTATGTCCCCTACCTCACCTTGCTGCAAACAGGGCCTGATATCAGCTTTCATCCATGGTATACGTGTGTGAGGAGTGTGTGCGCGTGCCCACTGAAGGGCAACAAGTTTGTTCTTCTCTCCGCCTGGTCCTATGTGCGTACAGTGTGTGCTCACCCGCTTCCCTGCTCCGTGCTGTTGGACTGTTTATTTATCTTCTGTATGTGGAGAGGACGGACTTGAGGATGACTGGAGGATTAATGCAATCCTCAAACAGAATACAACATGTCAGATTTTCACACCATCTCTTCCCCCTGGTGACCAGAGGTGATGGTTTTCATGAAAGGGAGTGAATAAAAAGGACTGGAATCGCACTGTTGCAGTTTACTCAAATGCATTGCAAACTTTTTTTGAGTCTACCTAAAAAGATTTCTCTTTCTGCGCATAATGTATATGATAAGGCGGTAAGAGAAATAATAGCGCTGTTTTTTTCTTTAATGCAATAATTTGTGTTTAGGTTTATTTTTGCCTATTGTGATGTCATTTCTTGGAGCATCTTCAAATGCTTCAACCCCTAAAATCTGTACAACATAAGCTAAAAGGATATGTAAGTTAATAAACAATAATAATTGATGAAAATATTGAAATGGTCTTATAAATTAAATGAAATCGCAGTGTTTTTCCTATAAAGTTACCACTGAGGAAACATCACTCAAACACTCGTGAATATTTCTCCCCTTTTTCAGGTATGTTCTCTGTGGAAACACAAAGTAACTAAGGCTGTAATGACCCGTTAGCATGTCCAGTGTTTTCAAGTGTTTAGTGAGTAGTTTCGGAGACAGAGCCCCTGCTCGGTGGCATAGAGAGACCCGTGGCTGCGCAGGGTAGTGTGGCCATTTTGTATTGTTGTCTGTAGAACATGTTTCATGCACTTTTGTTGAGTTCTGTTCAGTTTTGTGAGCGTAAAGGTATTGTGAAATGATGTATATTTACTGTTGTTGTGTTTTGCATTTTATTTTTGTAAAAGCTTTTCATTAGGGCAAAGTTTCCACTGAGGAAACATCACTTAATCACTCTCGTTATTTTTTCACCCCTTTTTCAGGGGCGTAACACTATATTCTGTCTAAGAGTCACGTGTCCTTTGAAACCCCAGTAGTACTGTCCTCCTGACCCGACATGGATCTGCATACACCAGTTCACCTGTCTCTCATACATCACCCTCACCCTCCGAAGCCCCCACCTGCCTGTCCCATCCCAGGCTGTTGTCTGACAGGCAGCAAACCGGGCCTGACAGGTGGCCAGGCGGTGTCACAGGCTCACTGCAGAGAGCACTGCCTGTCTCCACTCATTTCCTCCTCTCTGCTCACCCTGACCTGCACCCCACCCCTCTCAAACCTCCGCCCACTCCATCCACCTTCCTGCTGGGGGAACATCGTGCCAAACATGGAGGCTTTTGTTTTACAGACGAGCTGTTTAAGCGAAGGCTGCTTTGTGGTTTTGATTTAATGTTTGTTTTTAAGATGAAGGTGAAGATGGAATTAGGAAATAACAAATTTTTAAAGGAAATCCCTCAAGGTGTAAGGACAAAAGTTGATTTTTTTGTGTTCAAGAGCTGCATGAAAGTGTCTCACCAGTGCCTCTTCTTGAGAAGCTTTACTAAAGATTTTTTGTGTGATGATCTGAGCCAGACTGAATGCCATTTCTTGCACCCTGATCTCACTCTTCTATAGAAGATTTTTTACAGCCTTCTTTACTGTCTGCTTTGACACTTTCACACTAATCACAAATGGAATACAACAAGCAAAAAAGAGAGAAAGTGCTTGGGCAACTGCTACTCATTTGCACCAAACTCAACATGACGAGATAAAGATGTGTTGCAGAATGCGTTTCATGAGTTCCATTTTCAAGCCGTGATCTTTCCCAGCAGGAGAGGGTCTCCATATGCAGAAGCTGTGGCTTGCCTAAAAGGAAACTGTTAGTCTTATCAAAGCACACAGGCCCTCGGATGATGCACTGCGCTGCATCTCAGCACTTACTCATTCAGTTCTTCCTCTTCTTGTGCCACGTTCCTCTGCATCCCTTTTGTCTTTTGCTCTGGCGCGAGACACTTCCCTCAGCCCTAGCTGTAATTGGTTTTCATGTAAATTGCAAGAGGTCAGGAGGTCAGCAGATTACCTCTGCGTGCTTTTCCTCGTACTTGCAAACACACGAGTACATACGCATACAAATACACACGCGTACATGCAAACAGAGAGACAGTCTGTCTCCTTCACACGCACACAAATTTACCAGAGCACGGTTAGACTGTTGCCATGGAAGTCTTACTAATGAGGGCTGAGATGACAGTTGAAATTCAGACATTATAATGCATCACAGTAGAGGTCCCAGGAAATTGTTCCATCTCAAGAGAGAAAAATATGGTCGGCTCCTTTGTGCCTGCGAGAGACAGTTAAATGGCCCTAAATCAGCCTTACAGTAATTTGATGTTTGATCTTCCTCACCCCTAAAGCGTAATGGCCTTGAATATGTGATCCTTTCCATTCAGAGCAGGATGAAAGTATCTTGGCGGCTCAGTCTGCACAAAGGTGTGCTGTTAGCAGGAACATTCACATGGCAATGAATAAGATGGATGTGGCGCAGCAGTTTGCTCCTCAGAGGAGGGGAGATGTCTTTTTCTCCCTCAAAGCACTTCAGATAGATCTGTTTTGAAAAGCACATTTTCATAATATTCAGAAATATAAAATAGCACCGCCTAATGTACAGCTCAACCCCCTCCCACACCATTTCCCTATCAGTGCCATTATTTCAGTTTGCCGGCCAAAATGTCAACAAATGTCAGAGTGAAGACATACAGAATCTGATTTCAGAGCTTTTTCTAATTGCAATTTTACAGTGGGACTCCAGGGAAGGGAGGGTGACCCTGCTAATGGAAGAACTCATCACTATCTGCCAGGGTAATTAGCCGAATTAGCCAATCCCCTCATCTCCTGAGGTGACCCCGGTGTTGGGGTGAGCATTTGACGTGCAGAGAATCTCTGCTGCAATTACTGACTTCCAGCGGGGCCGTACCTGTTGGCCCTAATGCTTTGTTTATCCCATAATATTGGCATAAAATGAGGCCGAACACCTTTTTAGATCAAGGTAGATGCCATGACATCCTGATGCATTGCACATTAATGCTTTGACAGATAAATTATTGTCATCTTTATAATGCATTCCTGTTACTTGGCTGAGCAAAAAAATTTGAAAATAAAAAGAAATAACTTATAAATTATAAATAAACTGTAGCACTTGTCTTAGCAACAGCTAGCCTCCATTCATACGCATTCATGCACACACAACACACAATCCCTTCCTGTTATTTGTACATGTGTCACTTTTGTATGAAAAACAAAATCACTCTTCACTCTAGTGCCTTCTGACTACTCTTCCACTGAGTGGTTACAACAGGAATGCTTTTCCTTCTTCAGCAGAACTCTCTTTATTACTCAGTAGTATTTCATGTGAAATATTTGTCCATTAAAGGGCATATGGAATATTTCCATTTCTTCTTCCATTACTTATCTTTAACTCAACCTTTCCCATCCATTGTTGCTTACACATTGCACTGCCGCCTTCCTCTGTATATCACCAAGAGAATATTTAACCTTGGCAAGGCTCAGGGAGCAGATGGTGGGCCCTTATGTTTGTCCGGCATCATCCACAGCTAATGAAGTGATGTCTCTATAAACACCTGACAGTGGGTCAAACCAGCCTGGATATGAAGATGGCCAATTCGGCCGCACAGAGCAGGAAAACACTCCAAGTTCCTTATTGCACGCACATGGACCAGTCCTCCCAAATCAGGACGGCCCTGCCTACTGCTGCACCTGCAACCATACATACTAGCAAGCAGAGTATGGGCTATACATTAACAGCTTAGACACATTTAACAAGTGAGCAAAGATATGATTAACATATAGACACACATTCATATACTAAAGCTAGAAAGTAACATTAACAACAGTAGATGTTCTCTTTCAATAGAGCAATAGAGCTCTTTATTTCATGGCAGACATTTCAAAATGTAGCAGGAAAGTCACAGGTGTCGTTAATAACGTTAACAATGGCTGCATTCCATTTCTGCCGTGTTCATGTCTAGTTTTTAAAATCGTAATTATGAGCAGCCAAGTGTAAAAAAAACATTTACGTCGGCCTCGTCGTTACGAGTCTAAGGATTTTTGAGTCCAAACAACAAAACAATTCTAAATAAAGTCCAACGTTAACACCATTACTGATTAAGCTAATTTAAAAAGATGTATCTGGTTTCACTTGGTAACAAGTACCTAACAAAAAAAGTAGGTCATTTCGGCCATTTATCTGGTGTGATTACAAGGTTAGCACTATATGGAATGATAGGAGTGCCACAATAAAGAATAAATATGTAAATAAAAGAATAAAAGAATACGACAATAAATGTGGAAATATAAAGAGAAATAAATGAAAGAATAAAAGAATACGACAA
>JAVQJF010052062.1:0-19118 GCA_036023855.1 Gadopsis marmoratus | reverse complement strand
TGGGGTATCAAGAGAGGCAGGCAGAACTTGATGAACGTGCAGGTGAGTTGGGTATCTGGGGAGATGGCATGAACCTGAAGCACAGAAGGACAGAATTAGAACTGAGCACAAATAGATTAAAGAGTAGTTTAAAAGTCTAGAGATATTCACGAAGGCCGAAAATCTTGCTCCCGAACAAACTGGAGCCATGATCTGGTGATGGGTGGGTGGAAAACCTTCTTTCCTGTGCAGAAAGCTCCATTTGGTTCACTGGTGATGAAATGGTCATTAATACATGGGGATAATGACTATTGCTTCTACACAACTGTCTGAAACCGTAGGCAACATAAACACAACTTGATGTTTCCTACTGGATTTGATGTGCAACTACACAAAATCATTAGATTAAGTCTCACTATAAGCATTTTGACTATTATCTCAACATCTGTAGCTTGTGTGCTGCTGTTCATTAATAATAATAATAATAATAATTATAAACTTTATTTATATAGCACCTTTCATACAAGAAATGCAGTTGCTTTACAACAAAGATATGAAGTGCTTTACAACAAAGATATGAAATGCACAAAGTGCTTAACACAATAAAAAACAGTAATGCAGTTAAGAAAAATAAAACTTGAAAAAGTATAAGAGATGGCAAACATAAAAATTAGCACATTTAAAAGAAAACAGAAAAAACAGTTAAGAAAAGTAAAACCTGGAAAGCTAAATTTAAAATAATGTTTAAAAATTGATCCTTCACCCTGATTCTTTCCTCTTCCTCTCTTCATCTTTTTTGTACTTCCCCTTTCTCTTGCATCTCTGTCTAAGATTTCAGCCTTTTCTGGTAATTTCTTACTTCAACCCCGGTGCGGGTGGAGAATACTTGCCTTTGCTTCCAAATAAATCTCTTGTTTACTTTCTCACTGTTTTGGTATAGGAGACGTTCACACAATCACATGGAGTTGTTCCGTCTATGAGTTTTTCTAGAGTTTTTATTGCGGACTTTTAAGGACTCCGCCGTCCTTTTTCACTTGTCAGTATTAATGCATGGAATTATTAACATCTCATAATGTCAATAATATATCAATACATCGGTAACGGGACATGTTTTTTCCTCAGACCTGGAACCAGATGCAGTTTTAAAAATGCTAAACATTCTCTGTTGAAATAGCAAATATGGAGATCTGTGCAGCCATGGTGGAGGCACGCGCTGTCTGCTTACTCATATTAATATGGACTTTACATGCGCATGGTAGGCTGTAATATGTAACTAGGTCGATGTAATAGACTGTCCTACTGTGATCATCTTAAACTATATATAGTGCCAACATGAATATGATGAATTGGCTATTTTATCTCTCCAACCTCGGTGCACAAAGTCAGTGTAACATTGAATGTATCTCCTCTAAGATACATGTAAGTCCTCTAATCTCACTTTGATGTACTTACACAGTAAATTCAGCTCTTTAAAGGTCATAATACATATTAATACAATGTTATAATACAGACACAGCACCTCGTTTGTTATGTCGTTGCCCCTCAGAAGTAACTAATTAATGCATGGTAATTTAGTAAACTCTCACCTGGCAAGCCCCAACATGTTTTTCAGTATGTTGCTGCTCTATCACCCTCCAAAAATACCGATCCTATGTTGAGCTATCGGAAATGTCAACCAAAAGACAGAATCGGTGTAGACATATAGAGTAGTTTTGTCTTAAGAAACAGAAGCATATAAGGCAAACTTTTGAATATTGACACAAATTTTGACATTTCTTGTCTTTCTGAAGTAGATCTTATGCATGTTGGAAGGTTGAATGTTGTTTTACAGTTTTCTGGAGCTTGAATTCAGTTGATGAGTTTAGCAGGCTCTTCTCTGGTTGTGGCTGCTCTTTTCTAGTCAGTCTTCATGTTGCAGCTGGCTTTACCCTGTCTCTGGTTTGGGTTTTCTCATTGCTATGGTGATGTGTTGACCTGCTACCAACAACACTAGTGTCACCACGCTAGAAAATTCAGGAGTTACTTCAGTGCGCTGCCCCCAACTATGAGCAAAACATCGCCATACAGTGGAGCACAACTGAATAAAACACTGTAAATGGTAGAATCATGGTTTGTGTGTTGAACTCACTCTGGTTCTAGGCGGTTCTGTATCATTTCTTTGTACAGCCATTGCAAAATCATGGCACACACAGATCCGGTTCCGTGTCATGTTTCAGTTAACAGGCTCAATTTCAGTAGTTTCCCTTACAGCTCTGTGTGTTTTTGTGTAGTGGAAAAAGCACTGATGCAATATTGTGCTTGCACACAAGTACTTTACAAGTATTTTGACGTCATAGACTGTCAAGCGTCATTTCATACAAACATCTTAACTATGAGTAGTTGTGTTGCAAATTTGATCCTTTATAGCTCATACCTAGGAGATATAGAAAAAAATGAACATGAAATACCCTAAAATACTCCTTACTCTCTGGCAAGTAATCAGGCTCTTACAATAATTGTTTGTCAAAGGATTCAGATGAACTCTGCCAAGGCAGACACCTCTACATCAAACATCATCATTTCTTCACATAACCAGCATAATTTAGAAGGTACTGTTTAAACAAGGACACACAGTTTAATTGATGTGAAGCTGTCAGACCTGTGGATCTGGACCCGCACATATGGATCTGCAGCTTCAGTCAGATGTGCGTCACCTATCATCAACTAAAGCAACGGCATTAGTTTAGACCTACATCTACATGTGCATCTGGCTGAGTTGCACAGTAATTTATGTGACGTGCATATTTAAGTGCTATTTCCTGTTTGAATCAGCCTAATATGGGGCCATAAGCACACCGTCTCCCTGTCTCTGTGATGGCAACAGATGATGCTTTTGCTTATTGACAAACCATTTTTCTTCCCTCCTGCCCTCTCGTTATTTCTCTCTTGCTGCCCAAAAAGAGATTGAGTGACAATGGAAACCTGTAATGACATTCAAATAATAAAATTGAAATTTCCATTCACATCCCTTTCCATTTTTACAGTTTCTCAACAATTTGTGTGTTCTCAGTGTCTGACACTTGTTTTTCCATCTCCCTCTCTGATAATAAAATAGTGGCTGAGCAACTATATATATAATATATTTTTTAACGACAGTCTTTTCTCTTTGTTTTCAGACCGCCAAAGGCTACATCCTCTTGTTTGATGTGCTGGGTGTAGGAGAAGACAAGTACCTCTATGAGCCCGTCTATCCAAAGTGAGTGCAGCACACATACAAACTCTCGCACACATTACAATACACATGCTTAGTAAAGTGCGAAGAGCTGTAGCTTGTGTGGAGGCTACACCAAATAATGTGTCCCTTTTTTAATTTTTTTCTTTTCAAAGCCATTTAACCCTCATTATGCATGTAATATCGATCTTGAATGTTACCTGTGTCAGGCTGCTGGGGGTTAAATGTGAAAGCACAATACTGCATATATTGATCAGTTGGTCCAATATTAACCCTGTTAACTTGCTTGTGTTATGACCGCAAATGACGGTTATAAACGACCACATGTAAACAAACACTTAGATTCAACTGCTTTTTTTCCCTTTTGGGATTGTTGGCTTGCTGCAGTTGATCTTTGAGGAAACATGGCGAGGTCCTCGGTGAGTCTCGTTAGCAGGCAGCCAGCAGCTGTCTGTCAGGGCAGCTGGCAAACAATGCTAGTAGGAATACGAGGGCGCTTTACTGCTAAATCATTTTATGTAATGTTGTTTGCTCACGAGATATGTAATGAATTATTTTCCATGGTTATATGATTGACACAAGCAGGTAATTAAATTTTATCTGACTGCTCCAGCTATCACTGAATTTTTAACGTAGCAAATGCAGGTATCTGGACACCACTACATAACACCAGTATGGGAAAAGTATGAGCATAAGGGTGCCCGCATGCTTTTGTCTCTTCCTTTACTAATCTTTCCGTCTCCGTGGTTTTTATCAAGAAAGTGTCATGTGTGTATGTGGTGTTGTGTCTACATCGCGTGTGCGTGTGTGTGTTTAACATTCCTTGATAGCATACCATCAGAGGTCGGGCAAGTCACGACATATTCCGTAATCTTTCTCAGCTGAGTTTAAAATGTGTTGCATTTTGAGATTTCAACATCCATTAGTAAAACTGATATTTTCATTTGTATGAATGTGTTTGCAGAGCAAGTCCTCGTGTGAAGGTGAC
This sequence comes from Gadopsis marmoratus, assembly GCA_036023855.1. Classification (NCBI taxonomy): domain Eukaryota; kingdom Metazoa; phylum Chordata; class Actinopteri; order Centrarchiformes; family Percichthyidae; genus Gadopsis; species Gadopsis marmoratus. Next base: position 14,940 of record JAVQJF010052062.1, on the reverse strand, counting down.
CCCGGGTTATAAGGAGGAGCAATGTGCCCCCGCTCTGTCTTTAGAGATGAAGAAGCCTGTGGATCTGGAGGCCCCCATCACCAGGTAGGACCTTTTTATTTATATATATATATATATATATATTTTTTTTTTTTTTAGCAGCTATGTTTCTTTCCCTTTGGCCATGTTTCTCTCCCTCTTTGTGTTTCTCTGTTATGTCTGTCTCTTCCCCATGAAGACCCCACCTACATTCACATAGACAGAGGCACCTACACACCCTGGAACTGCCAAAAGATATGCTCACTGTGTAGCTTAATGCAAGTGTATGATGGCATATCGCTGCCATAATTCGGGCGGGCAAATGAGATGCTAATGTACAATGTACAAGATGTATAAATTCACAGCTTTTTATGGAATTTGGAATGGACGACTTAAAATCAACCATTTGAAAAAGAATGTACACAGTGGGGAAGTGGCTCTCTCTCTTAGTTTACAGGAAGCACTTGTATGACGGCATATTGCTGCCATAATCCGTGCGTGCAAATGAGATCCTCGCACGCGCTTTCACAGCAATATTGTAGGCTGCGAGGAGGAAACCATGCTTTGAGCACGCAGAATCTGAAGGCCCGCACGAGTACCATCATTGCTCTCCTGCTCGCGAAACTTTCACGAGAGCAATGATGGTACTCGTGCGCGCCTTCCAAGTTCCATAAAAAGCTGTGAAAATTGTGAGTCCAAACTAAAAAAAAAATCATGTTATTCTTGATACAGAGTTTCTATTCTGTATCCTTTGAAATTGATTTATACATTTTGTACATTTTAAAGCTTGTACCTGACATTGACCTCATGATTTAAACTGCTTTTAAGCAGTGACGCAGTTCACTAGTGGATATGTAAAGAATTTCCACCCTTGCTGTAGCTGTTACAACTGACCCGCTCTTTGTGTGTCTGTGAAGGGCATTTGGCTGAGAGTTGTGGCTTGAAAAGCTCTCCTCTTCCTCTAATGGAAAGTCAGCATTGGCAGTAAGAGATGGCTGAGGTGCAGGGGGAAGCTAAGCTCCTGCACTCTGTCAGCTGTAAACACAGAGGCCTGCAGAGAGACACATATGAATCTGCAGAAATGGAGGGGTGCTGATAGAGAAGAGTGATGGACAGATGAATAGAGGTGGGCGGAAGGGTTTAGTGATGATTGATGAAAGGAAGGGATGACAGAAGGAACACTTTTGATTTCAGTGTTAGCTGGAGGGAATTGAGCGTTGACTCTGGAGCATTCAAATCAGCCTCGTATGTTTTCTGGACCTTTTCAGAGTCAGCCACATACAATTAGTATAAAAGGATAGGCAAGGGAAACTTAGTTTCAAATCAGTGTCACCTGTATGAAGACGGATCCATTTTCAAGCCTTTACCTGCCAGCTGTTTAAAACACCCCATAGTACCCTGGAAATCTCACCGCGTTGCAAGTTTATTAAAGTGAATCATCTTATTATTCATGTAGGCCTGTTATAAGCTGAATGTGCACTCTGAAAAAATGTGATCCCTTGTTCGCTGTTGGCATAGTAGATTGTGGTGGTTTAAATGAGGCTTTCTAAAGGCCTAGTCCCCAAATTATATTAAGATTGATGAGAAGAAATAATAAGGTCAAGGAACTATACTGGAGTCTGTTAGATAAGAGCCAGTGTACTTGTTTTGTCCTTTGGGGTGCTTCAGTCTTTATACTAATTTCAGTGTTTTTTTAATCAGTTTTCCACTGTCCCTATTATCTCCCCCACATCCTCCAACTTGACGTCTTTGTTTGCTGAGTGAGAAGAACTGTCACTCCACCAGCTTTCTGCTCGCCTTTCTTTTTCTCCATATTTTGGTTTGTCTTGTGTTTTCTGTCGTCTGCGTCGTTCACGTCCTTGTGTTCATCTGTCACGTCTCCTCCACTGCCTGCACTTGACGGAGATTACAGGGTTGTCATCTGAATGAGAGCGCTCTGTAGGCTTTTCACAGGCACAGTTTGATTGTGCAGGAGATGAGTGGGTGTCTCCTGCTGTGAACCTACAGTAAAAGTTGTGGCCTCCTCCACAGTAAAAGTCCGCTTTACTTCCTTTCTTTTCTCTTTCTGACACTCTTCGGGTTGTGCCATTGTGCTATCTTCAGTCTTAGGCCTTGCTTACTTTCTGGAAGACAGTGAAGCACTTTACACACACAAACACACAGTTGTTTGTTCCTTTGTGTAAGAGAAGACAGTGACACTTGGCACGGGCAGCTATGTGACATCATCACAGCTGGCCAATAAAAGTTTCAGGCTTCACTCAGGGCACAGCTGGATGATGACTAGTCCCACTATTTTCTAACACTCTGCCGTTTGTTATCCTGCTTCCCACCCTTCCTACCTACCGTACCGTCCCTGCCTGTTTTCTTTTACTACCTCCTCCACAGTTTATTTCTTTCTTTTGAACCACAATGCTCATTTCTGCGTTTCTTGTTCTTCTTCCCACCAGTCTGCAGTCCCTACCGGATGACTTGTTGGTGTGCACTGCAGACGGCTACCTCCATGTGCTGCACTGGGATGGACTAGGCAGCAACGGACGCAAAGCCATCTGCCTCACTGTAATCCCTTTCTCGTTAGACCTGCAGTCTGCTCGAGGTTAGAGAAGACCCGTGCACACACAGCTCAACACAGGAGAAGAGAGCAGTCGTGATCCTAGTTGACAGTGTAAACAGAAGTTTCCAATCACATGCTAATGTTGGAAAGTAAACTATGAATAAACAGACTTTTCAATGTTGAATTGAAAGAAAAAACACACATTTTGGCTAAAGCAATCTTATCCAATGTTTTTCTTATCTTCAGCTTCAGATTCAGTCTTTTTGCTGCATAGAATAGTTCAACCTCTGTGTGTCTGTGTGTCTGTGTGTCTGTGTGTCTGTGTGTCTGTGTGTCTGTGTGTGTGTGTGTGTGTGTGTGTGTGTGTAGGTGGTCCCTCTCTGGACCTGGAGGGCGTTCATATCCGTTGTATGGAGTATTGTGTGACCCTGGACGGTTTCGCTGTGGTACTGAGCGACGGACGCCTGGGCTTTATCACACCGCTCGGCAACACTATTACCGCAGATGTAAGACACTCAACACTCAGACACACGCATTGAAAACACACACACAGTTTACTAAACAGCCAAAAACCCAGAACAGATAGAAATGCTAACAGTAGATAAATCACGGTGAAGCGAGCAACCGGTGTACTCTTTGATGTTGATGTCCTTTCTGGTTTCAGTTTAATTTAACAACCAGTTTTCAGATTTTATAAATAGGGCAGCACAGTGTTTTTTATTAATCTCATGATAATATGATTCAATACAGGGCTTGCAGCTATTACTTTATCCTGGCAGGATTTGAACAGTAATGACTGCATCAGTAAGATATCTTTCACATCTAAACGGACGAGAGGCGCTCGACCATTAACAAGTGGTTCTAGAAATCTGGCTAGAAATGATGTTCTTGAAATTGGAAAGTGGGTGTTGAGGTCACCACCAAGATCTAAATGTGCGCAGATATAAATGTTAAATGAAAATCGTGACCAAGCAGTCTGCTGATCATGCGCGTTTATTCTCTTCTGTAGAGTCTCATGTAGACGTATCAACACACTTTAAATATAAGTGATGTGTTTTCACCTGCAACTGACATGTACATGCATTCAGCTATTTGTAATTCATAAAGGTTTCTTCTGTGTGTGTGTGTGTGTGTGTGTGTGTGTGTGTGTGTGTGTGTGTGTGTGCAGCAGCTGCAGGGCGTCTGGGCAGCAGATGTGACTGATGGCACCTGTGTGGCTGTCAACAACAAGTACAGACTGATGGCCTTTGGCTGTGCCAGGTATACGTCTGCTTCTGTCTCTCTGTCCGTATCTTTATTTTACAGTGATGGGAGGGAAACGCAGATGGGTGTGTGTTTGTTTGCATTCATGTGTTATAAAGATGGATTATTTTCCATGTGGTGTGTGTCCAGTGTGAGAATCTGTCACATTGCGTTTGCTGAAGCCTACCTAGCGTGTGCTCGTGCAATCTACCAGGCTGGCAGGAATCGTCTTTCTTTCTCATTACTCCCAACTCTCCTCCATCTTTTTCTACAAGTTGTTCTATGTTTTGTACCTCACCGCGACAACATGGGCACACACACAGTGAGTTTTTTCACAGTTCTCTGTGTAATTATTTCCCAAACGTTCCTTTGCAGGCAATAGGAGAAAGTGGAGCCTAAAAGCTATCTGCTATCTGAGTCTTTTGAATGTTATTGGAATACACCTTTGACAACAACCTTCCAGATAAAAGTGCTCGTTATTCTGATGTAGGCCGCTGTGATTTTTACCACTGAGTGAGCGAGAGGTCAACTAACATGCGACTAGGTAGCAACTGAAGAGACTAGATTTAAGCCTGTGGTTAATCTATTGCAGTCACACACAACACAAACGATGACCTTGAGTGTGTTGTTGGTATAGAGGGAGGTATGTGCACGTCTGAGTTCATATGAAGTTCAAAGCATAAAATGTAGCTTGGAGCTATACACAGCGACGGGTCACTTGCGCTGAAGCAGCATTCTTTGGTCCTCGAAGAAGCTGTTTCGGATTATGTGCGTCACCGCACACCTCATGCTCCCCCAAGCATTATGGCTGTTAAAGGGTGTTTGTCTTCATTGCAGCGGCTCAGTTCTGGTGTACATGATAGACACCACGACGGGATCCATGCAGCTCTCCCACAAACTGGAGCTCACCCCAAAACACTACCCAGGTATCTACCTGTTTTTCCCTCTCTCCCCCTCTTCGTCTCTCTTCGTCTGTCTCTCTGTGTCATACGCCTTCGCAAATTCCCCTTTTTATCTCGAGGAGGAATTTTCCTTCAGCTGTCTCTCTCTTGGGTGCACATGCCTGTGTTTCCCCTTGGTTCACATCTGTTTCTGTCAGACTCCTGTAATGGGAGCTAAAGCCATAGCTCCCTCTAGTGGCCCATCACCACTCTAACAATGAATCTGTTTCTCTCCAGGGTTTCTGCAGCACTTGAAAAGTCTTAAAAATCATTGAATTTAGTTTCCTAAAAAATGGCCTTAGAAGGTATAAAAAAAAATGGCTGTGCCCTAATGTAGGCAGTAATGTTAGAGTTAGTTGTGGGGCTCTTGTAAACTAAAAATGAGACTGATGTGACAGTGGCTTGTCGAGAAGCTGTCAGTCAGCACCATCAGACCTGTAGCAAGTACTGTCACTACTGCCAGCTACAGTTGCTAGAAAGCTCATCATCGCATTATGAGCATGTGTTGTTTTTAGCAGAGACTTTAATGCAACAGGATAATGGGGTACGAACTTGTGGATTTCAGTCACAGGTGGTATATGAACATATAAATATACTATAGCTACATAGTTTGACGTCTTGGTAGTGAACATGACGTGCGTCTGATCACAGTTGCTTCCCTTACTCATAGCCAATCCTGGTCTATTCCCTGCCAGACACTGTAGCTGCACTGCAAACTCAGAATTTTAAGCTGGGTTGTCCTTTTAATACATGGGATGGGACGGGGAACAAAAGAATGTACTGGGCTGCTGTGTGTTCTCTTTCCTCCTGCTCCCTCTGTCTGTCTCTCTTTGTCTCTCAACCCCATCGGTCGGGGCAAATGACCGCTCACCCAGAGCCTGGTTCTGCTCGAGGGTTCTGCCTGTTAAAAACTAATGCTTGCTCATGGTGGGAATTGTTGGGTCTCTGTAAATAGTCGGTCTAGACCTGCTCTACGACACAGTGCACTGAGATAACTTTGTTATGATGTGGTGATATGTAAAGATATTTTTTTTCTTCTTAATTAATTACATCATAATTCCTTATGATGTAATTAATTAAGAAGAAAAAAATGTGATATAATAATAGATAATTGTAGGCCATATTGTCCCTACTGGCTTTCCATTGTGCTTTTGTACTGTGGCCAGAATGACCTGTGAAACAGGTATTAAATTACATTCTGTGTGTTATTAAAAAAAAAAAGTCTCGCACACAATGTTCTTCTTTAGTACTTAAGTGGCATACTCCAATAGGGATGATCTCATTTACTTTTTATCTTTATATAAGCCTCTATTCATGTGGAACAAAACAGGTTAATTTATAGTTGGCATGCAGGAGACATTAATGAGCTCAGTGCATCAGTGAAGAAGACACTATTCAAAAATGTTCTTGGTCATTACACGTACACTGCAGTCAGTTATCCTGTAAGAAAGCCGACGCGTAATATAATGTGATTCAGTGCCAAATATACGAAAATGTGCAAAGGCGTTCACTCAGTATTTTTAAAAATACAATTATAACTAGGGCTTTCTGAACTAGCGTAACTTCTCTTCATTCTTTACCTGCTCAGACATCTATAACAAGACAGGCCCAGTCAAGCTGATCTGCTGGTCACCTGACTACAGCGTTGCCATGGTTACATGGGAGTGTGGCGGCCTATCGCTGTGGAGTGTCTTTGGAGCTCACCTCATCTGCACTCTGGGGGAGGACTTTGCGTAGGTGTACACACACACACACACACATACACACGTCACAACTTAATTTAATGCAAATTCATATCAGCCTTTTTTATTCTTGTTTTCTTTGTTTTTGTTTTTGTGTCCTCTCCTCAGGTATCGTTCTGATGGTACCAAGAAGGACCCAATTAAAATCAGCTCTATGGTAAGTGGATTTATATAATGCTGCCCCACTTCCTACATTTTTACATGTTTATTGTGCATATTTCAATGATTTTTATCTTTTTATTGGAAACACAAAGTTTACCTGTTACGTATAAAATGTATTTTTCATACCATTGTGCATACTGAGCAATTTGCTCTCTGCGCTTTCCAGAGCTGGGGAGCAGAGGGCTACCACCTGTGGGTGCTCCCTAACAAACAGGAGAGGAGAAGGCAGGAGGACCAGCAGGAGGATGAGATGGTCACACCTCCCTCCTACCTGCAGGCCGGCTTACTGCAGTTCCACTTCATCAAGAGTGCCCTCACGGTCAACCCCTGCACGGTGAGGGGAAACATATCGTCTGTCTGTCTGTCTATCTACACACACACACACACACACACACACACACACACACACACACACACACACACACACACACATTCATGCTCTGCTTGCTCCCCTTTCGGTTGTACAGAGTAACCAGGAGCAGGTGTTGCTCCATGGTGAAGACCGCCTCTACCTTACCTGTGGTGACCCCACGCAGGTCAACAGCACCTCTGACACACACCCGCACACACACTTACACCCACGTGACGGCAGCCCGCTCCAACATCCCCCCAACCCAGACTCCTCTCTCTCTCAGGGACTCAGCACTTTATTGGGACACAAGCACTGGCATGTGGTCCAGGTAAGGATCAGCAGGCATTCCACCTGCGTAGCTGGGATTTATGCAACAGTGCATGTGAGTGTTTTGAGGTCTTTCTTGGTATCCAGATGCCCAAAAGGCAGCTAGTATGGCACAAACATGCTACTGTGGCATTGCAGCCTCAGGTCATCCTTGTAGAATCTGCAACAGGCTTTTTGTGCTTGATCATTTGGTCTACACAACACACAGTAATTACAGTACAATTTGCTATAATGTCCATTATCCTATTATGTTTAACATAATGTAAGACAAGGAAAGCAGCTGTAAATACTGTTTTCAGCTAATAATGCTAATAGTGGTCACATCACCAAGGAGCTTTATTCAACAAGTGTCTTAAACCTGCCTGTGTGTGTATATAGTTTAATGGCTATTAAGTGTAGTTGATTATCTTGTTTTTCTCATCATTTTTTCGTATTCTTCTAGATTCACAGCACATACCTAGAGAGCAACTGGCCTATACGGGTAAGTGTGGGGAATGTGTGTTTTGTGATTTTTGCCGCCTGGTCCACTGGGTCAAGTGTCAAGAAAGTTGTTATGCCTTTATATTATTTGTCAACACATGCTATTATGTTGTTCGTCTAATGGGTGTGTGTGTACAGTTTGCAGCCATAGACACAGCAGGCCAGTGCATGGCTGTAGCGGGGAGGCGGGGCTTTGCACACTACTCCTTATTCACAAGAAAATGGAAGCTGTTTGGAAATATCACTCAGGTATGTGACACTGTAGACTGGAAAATAAATGTATGAAAATAAAAAAAATTTAATCCCCTCTATAAACAGCTTCAGTACAATTATCAGTGGTGACTGAGGAAGATGAAGAAGATTCATACTTTATTAATCCCTCAGTAGGGAAATGTGTATGTAGTGTTACAGCTGTAACAGTCTCATGTGTCTCCTGGAAGGTCAGGACCGTGGTAACTTGCCTTTCTGGGCATATCCCATCATAACGTGTAGATAAAGTTTTTGTTAGATTTGAAAATATTGCCTGTTCGGTTTCTGAGTCCAAGTGAATGTTAATGTGTGTTTGTGTGTGTATTTCTCCGTAGGAGCAGAACATGACGGTGACGGGAGGTCTGGCTTGGTGGAACGACTTTGTTGTGGTGGCCTGTTACAATTTTATAGACCAGCAAGAGCAGGTGAGACTGAAGCACCACTTACGTCACCATTGCTTTTCATGAATCCCACTGTTGCTTTCTATTCATCATGATTCTAGTTATGTTAGTCTCGTTGCGACCTTTCCCTGCGATGTCCCCTCTGTTGACACTAGTTGAGGCTTTATCAACGCTCATCCAACCTGGACAACGCCTTTGCATCAGTCACTAAGCTGCACTCAGACACTCTGCTGCTCAACGTCTTCAGAGACATGGTCATCCTCTTCCGGGCCGACTGTTCCATCTGCCTCTATAGCATAGAGAGGAGGAACGACAGGTGGGCTGGTAGTTTTTTACTTGAAACGTGTCTTTTTGTGCCTTTGAACAGTAGGGATGATGTGCCAGGTGGTTTGTACACCTTAAACCTTTTCCCCCCGTGTTTTGGCAAGGTTTTTCAAAGTGAGGATTGTCCAAAATTCCTCACATCGCAAATCCAAATTCTGAACGCCCAAAACAAATGCTAGAATTATTAAGAGACAGCATCTTTTCTAAGCACAGTCTCTTACTTTCCCACACTCCAGCAGCAGGGAAATCCCTGGCACCAGTAGTCATAATCGTGTTAGGTAATAGTGTTACTCAACCACATTTTTCCTTGGGAAAAGAGGCCTTTAGTCAAAGCTATTGACCTAAAACCCATCACATGACAGAATTTGGCCTCAGCTTTACGTCTGGCCGAGACTAGAGGTTGTTTTTAATGAGCAGTGTTAGGACAGCGCCTGAACCTTAAATCTTTGTCAGAATTGTAAACCTGCTTACTTCAGCATTTGTAGTGACCTATTTAGTGTTTCAGTAACTTTCCAGTCAGCAATATTGGGGAAATTTAATCAGGGAAGCTGCCTGAACAAAATATTTCAGTACGCTGCATCAAGTTCTTTGCTAGCAGTTGAGAACATTGACTGCCACTTAATGCTAAAAGCTTTTCCAAACAGCATAGAGTTAAAGTATTCTCAGTCTTTGTGTTAGTATTTTTTTTCATGCATTAGTGTTTTTGATTCTGTCTTCTAATATATTTACTTCGATTTGACGTTCCAGTCCACACCCGACAGCCAGCGTGGAGTTGTTGCAGGAGGTGTCGATGTCTCGTTACATCCCTCACCCTGCCCTCGTGGTCTCTGTCACACTCACCTCTGTGCGCACAGAGACTGGCATCACGTTGAAAGCCCCGCAGCAGGTAACAGAGGAACACGGGAATACGCGCTACCCACTATACTGTCTCTATAGGCACATGTGCATTGGTGTTTTATGTGTGCGTGTGTGTCCACCCCAGGCCTGCATGGCAGAGAGCATCATGTTGAACCTGGCTGGCCAGCTGATCATGCTGCAGAGGGACCGTTCAGGGCCGCAGGTACGAGAGAAGGAGACGCCTGCCAGCAACAAGAAGCTGGTGAGTCCAAACGCCTCCCTTGGATTTTTCCTGAATTATAACTTCTCAAACGCTTTTACCTCTATTTGGAAAATATATGTCAGAAACCTATAATAACAAATAAAATATTGTCCTTTACCTTTTGCAAAAGATTTCATTCATCTTAATATTCATGCAAATAAGCAGTAATCACATTTTAATTAGTTTTTGGCTTCTGTAGCCATTTAATAATTTAATAAGCAATGCAGTGGTATTACGTGGTCTAAAGTTACACTTATGTGTTGTGCACCAGTGCATCAAGAGGTTGTTTTTGTTCCTGTGCTCTCACTACAACAAAAGAAAGTCACTGATGGCTAAGACACCATTGGCACGTTCTGAAAGATAATGTGACTGTTGGTTGGCTATAACCTTTTAATGTGAGTCTAGCGTGTTACCTCTCCTGCATCCCTGTAACATTTTTTTTTCTCTTTCTCCCCTAGCTACCATTTTGTCCTCCTGTAGTGCTGGCCCAGTGTGTGGAGAATGTGTGGACCACCTGTCGCTCCAACAGGAAAAAGCGCCACCTGCTGGAGGCCCTGTGGTTGTCCTGCGGTGAGGCAGGCATGAAAGTCTGGCTGCCGCTGTTTCCCCGAGACCACCGCAAGCCCCACTCCTTTCTCTCCAGACGCATCATGCTGCCCTTCCACATCAACATTTACCCTCTGGCTGTGCTGTTTGAGGACGCCCTTGTGCTGGGGGCAACCAACGAGACTGTTCTCTATGATGGGCTTCAGGGATCCTCTGAGCCACTGGAGGCACTGTTCCCCTACTGCACCGTAGAGAGGACCTCCCAGATCTACCTCCATCACATCCTGAGGCAGCTGCTGGTTCGCAACCTGGGTGAACAGGTGTGTGGAGGCTCCCGTCTCTTCATATCTTAATGTTTGCATCCAGTGGGCTGTGTAAATGAGAATACAAACAGTTCTAGATCATGAGGCCTCTGGCTGTTTGCACACCTACAAAGAACATAAACAGAGTCCGTTCCTTCTGCTCCTTGATCTTCCCTCTCCCATAGGCTTTGATGCTGGCTCAGTCATGCGCCTCCCTCCCGTACTTCCCCCACGTCATGGAGCTGATGGTACATGTGGTGCTGGAAGAAGAGGCAACGTCGCGGGAGCCCATTCCCGACCCTCTGCTGCCCACCGTGGCCAAATTCATCACGGAGTTCCCGCTCTTCCTCCAGACCATCGTCCACTGTGCCAGGAAGACGGAGTATGCCCTGTGGAACTACCTGTTTGCCGCTGTGGGAAACCCCAAAGACCTGTTTGAGGAGTGTCTCATGGCGCAAGACCTGGACACAGCAGCCTCCTATCTGATTATACTGCAGGTAGTGACTGCGGTTAGAAATGCATGCTGACGCTACATGCACCTCTTCAGTTAGCTTTTCATAGCATAATGCAGGGACTATCAAAACCTTTCAGCCGATGATGGATGAATAAAAAGCTTTACCTTAAAACCAAGTCTCATTCTTAGTCCCACCATGGACTAAATCATGCAAACCTGACTAAGCGGGGTGTCATCGTATCATTAAATACTCACACATCTTTCTCTGTCTCTTCTTCTGCCTGTAAAGAACATGGAGGTTCCAGCAGTGAGCAGGCAGCATGCCACTCTACTCTTCAACACGGCGCTTGAGCAGGGCAAGTGGGACCTCTGCCGGCACATGATCCGATTCCTCAAAGCCATTGGCTCTGGGGAGATGGAGACTCCGCCCCCAACACCCACCACTCAGGTAAAGAGCTTCAAAACTCTCTGTACAAATTTTTTGTTTCCTTTGCTTGCCACTTTCCTTCGACTCTTATCTATCGAAATCATTCTTGGATGGTCAGTTCCATGTTTTCCATTTCCAATATTTCATGCATCCACATTGCGACGCCAAAACTATTGGAATTGTCAGCGTTTTTTTTACAACCACACCATGACACAAAACTGGTGTTCTCAAATATATCATTATAGAGTGTTTTCAGAAAATCTGCTTTTGGCGGCTCAGTTTGGATGGAATATATTCATTAATAATTTTTACATCATATTAGGGCTCTATCTAACAATTATTCTCATTATTTATTCTGCTGGTTATTTTCGCAATTAATCGTTTTTCGTTTCAAAATAATTGTGGAAAATTCTTATATTTTCCCAGAGCAGAACACAAAGACTCTGCATTTGCATCATCACAGACAGATGACTTATTTTGTTGCAAGTAGTTAGCCGTATTTGATCTAGCAGATCTGAATCATGGACATCATGCTTTGTGGCCACAAATATTTCTTTAGGAACCCAGCTCAACTGGGGGGTTTGAGTTCTTCAGAAATCGCAGCATCAGTTTGTCGCAGTCAGCAGACGCCATCACTACGGGCAAGTTCAACCTGCAGAAGACCTTCAGTATGCCCTCCGGACCCTCTGTTAAAGGGTATGGACACACACAAACACATAGTAATGTAGATTGTGAGTTCAAAATGTTCTCGCCGTAACATCTAAACGTTTCCACGCTTTCTTTCTCTGTCTCTCCTTCCTATGTTAATTCCCATCAGTCGGGATGTGGAGTGTGCAGAGAACATGTATATTGATATGATGCTCTGGCGCCACGCCCGCCACCTCCTGGAGCAGGTACGCCTCCGCGACCTGGGATGCTTCTCTGCACAGCTGGGCTTCGAACTCATCAGCTGGTTGTGTCGCGAAAGAAACCGTGTGGCCCGCGTTGATGATTTTGTTTCGGCGTTGAAGAGACTCCATAAGGATTTCCTCTGGCCCTTCCCTGTTATTCCTGTGGGAAGCCTCAGCTCGCCCCTGAAGAACGGACAGTGTCGCACAGGTGAGGTAACACAGGATTCAGGCAATGTAGGAGCTCGTCGAGGAGTTTTGTTCATACAGAAGTGCTGTTGTTTTTTAAGTGTTTCTTTGCGCATCAAAACATCACTGAAAGCTTAGCACTTTAAACCTTGAAGTCAGGCCGGGTAGTCACTGATGCAAAAGATCAAGACTTGGAATTAAGGCAAAAAGCGCACAGGAAGGAATAAACCCATCCATACTTTAAAATTTACAGTTGACTTAATTAGTGGCAGCAGCATCAATCTACTGCCCCAGTTCACATGTTAATTCACCTTTAAGTTACAGGACTTTTGGCTCTATCTCAGTATTTCATGCTGTTTTTTTTTGCTCTTCCTCTAAGTGCTGAGCACACGGCTGTTGAAGTCACAGTCAGCTGACAGCCTGCTGAACAGCGACATGGACACAGTGCCCCCTCAGGCAGCTTCCAGCAGCCACACCTGGCTAGACGGGCTCGGGCAGAGGGCCAAGGACATGGACACGGCCTCGTCTGCTCACTCCAACCAACACTCACCGCAGACACATGATGCGTTCCTGTCCCTGCTCACCAACAAAGGTAATAAGGCTCAAACAGTTAATCCCTTTCCAACATTTCTCTCTTATTCTTCCTCTTCCTCTTCCTTTGTTTAACATTCTCTCACCTTTCACCCCTCTAGTGGAAGAGTACAGCGTCGGCTCAGCCACAGACTTGACAGAGACCAGCTCGGTGGTGGATGGTGATTGGATGATGGTTGATGAGAACTCCTCCACTCTGAGCCTGAGCCAAGCCGAGTTGGAGCACATCTCCATGGAGCTGGCCAACAAAGGCCCGCACAAGTCGCAGGTGCAGCTCAGGTGAGATACCATCGCCACGCCTCCCTTTCACGATTCCACCGCAGTCTTGTTGTGATGATGTGCTTTAATTCAATGTGAACCCAAAGCCAGTGTTTGACAACTGGAGCTTTTCTGTGTCCTTCAGGTATCTCCTTCATGTGTTCATGGAGGCGGGCTGTCTGGAGTGGTGCGTAGTGATTGGTTTGATCCTGCGGGATTCCTGTGTCATAAAGCAGGTGATCGGCTTCCTGGACAGCCCCGAGGTTCCCCAAGACACTGTGCAGAGTGTCCGAAGTGGCCTATTGGCTGTCGACACATGGGCCTCCACTGACTGGTGGGTACAGCATGTGACATGCCCAGATCTTTTTTTTATATGTAATTACTTGTAAAACTCAAAGAGTGTGAGGAGGCAGAAATCAGCATATACATAATTCTGATAATTTAATGTGACGCAACTTTACAGCATTGGTTTAGGCAGCTGTGATTCACAAGCATTGCATTGTATCAATGTGAATGTCTTCAATGTGTTTGGCTGTTTTAGTTTTAACAATTATATGTAATGTTGAAGAACATATACCCAGTCTTGTCATCCTAACCTTTTCTCTCCTTCGTCTCGCACCTTTTCCCAGCCTGGGATACAAACCATTTCTCAACCTGATCCAGCCGCAGCTGCAGCAGCTGATGGATTCAACGGCCGAGCAAGTGCAGCCCGAGACCTTCCAGTCCACCAGCCAGAGCTCCAAGCTCGGCGGCTCAGAAGGGCTGGGAGGGGCTGCAGTGCCACGGGCGGAGGACAGTAGAGGAGTAGCGGCTCCGCTGGGCCTGGCCCTGCCCTCCCTTGAACCTGCAGGTTTTTCCCGTCCCCCCTCTGAGGACTGTCCACCTGAACAGACAGAGGAGCAGGGAGAGGAGGAGGGAACCTACGACTGCACCTTGTCCTGAAGCCAGGAGCCTCCTCAGGACTCTAATCTGGGAACTTTGGACCCTCGAGGGTAAAGAGAGGAGGAAATACTTTGTGTGCACAGAAAGCACCTCTCCTGCAGGTTCTTACTTCAGTCAGTATTATCCACTCTTCAGATTTTCCCTTTGTGTGAACTAGAATCCCCGTGGATACTGAGCCCGACTGGCACAAAGACGTCACAGCACAACCAGAGACAGGGTTCAGTCCGATGGTTCCTTTCTAACAGGCCTCATTCATACATCAGGTTGTGGTGTTTGGAAGCTGTAGAGCAGCAGGGGAAAGCGCCAGGCTTTTTTATTCCAAGATGGCTGTTTTGTGTGTTTGTTTTTTTTTTTTTTTTTTGGGCACTTGTTTCTGTGCAACTGGAGACTTTGAAATCCCTCCCTCTCCCCCCCTCCCCCAGACAAAAGATCCATTGTTTCCTTTGGTTAATGCGA
>JAVQJF010052053.1:0-54507 GCA_036023855.1 Gadopsis marmoratus | reverse complement strand
AACCAAGGAAGACGAACATCCAACCACGGAGATAACTTAAACACGAATAACAGAGAACACGCTCACCAGAACAATGGGAACAGAGAACATTTGTACATAGACACGAGCAACAACTCTAACATGTATTATGATGCCACAAGGACACATCAAACTGAACACACTTAAATACACAGGACTAACGAGGGACACAGACACAGGTGAACACTGGGAACAGGTGAAAGGGATCAACATCAAAGAAAGACTAACGAGACAGGAAACATGACCAAATAAGGACAGAACCATACCAGGGAGGGAAACACTGAACACACTGAGGAAACAACCAAGGCCATAACAAAAGAGAACCAAAACAGAACACACACAACTCAAAACAAATGAAAACTCAGGCACACAGGGTTGTGACAGCAGCAGGCGGTCCGCATCCACTGGACCAGACCTGTGTTCATCCAGACTGCACAGAACCACAAACCTTTCTGAGAATGTCTCTCCCTCTGTGTGTGATGAACTTGCTAGCTCCCACAAATGTTATTTCTGTCTCTGTTCAGAGCTGCAGAGCTGAGATCCACGTGATTCATTCAGAGTAACAAAGCAAAGTACAAAAAGTACAGTAACTATGTTGTCCTTCCACCACTAGAGGTCACTGTCCGGTCGTCTGTCTGCGTCCGGCAGCAGCTGTTCACCACTCTGACTCACCTGTGTTATTACACAGCTGTGGGGGGGTGTTGACACTGAAAGTCATGAACCACAAGCATCTTGTACTAGATGTTGCCATGGTTACAGGTGTGCTGCACTTTAATTGGATAATGTCTGACCATGTGACCCCCCCTGCAGCCCCCTCCCTCATGTCTCACCGGTTTGTGACGGTGCGGCGCGGCAGCCCGGCGGCTCGCAGTGGGCAGATCCAGCCTGGAGACCAGCTGGAGGCGGTGGAAGGCCGAGCGGTTGGAGGTCTGCAGCACCGAGACCTGGCCCAGATGCTGAGGAGGGCCGGGAACACCGTGAGACTCAGCATCACACCGAAACACCGTACGCACACTCACACACACTGATATACATACTCTAATATGACACTTTGATGCAACATTATGAAGGTATTATTGGTGCAAAACACCTGAGCACCTGTGAAATTTGTAGCTGTAGACAACAGTCACACGTGTGACATCTGCAAGTCAGTATTTGAATTTATGCAATGACAGTTCTGTATTCTACAGACCTGTAGAATATTTTCTCACAAATATTTTTTTTTTCTTGGATGTATTTCTATCACAAACACAAGTCAATATCTACAAATATTCTGCAGGTGTGCAACTGTCATTGCATGAATTCAAATACTGACTTGCAGATGTGCACATTTTGTTCATGACTTCACATTTTTCATACGGGTGTGTGAATGTGTTTTGCACCATATTCACTGCAGAAACTGTAGCACAAATATGAACATGTAAGTTTCTTAATTTGTGATACACAATTTTACTGATACACGCATGTGACTACAATTACAAATTTCACTGTCACAGGTGCTCAGCTGTTTTGCACCAATAATACCTTCATACAACATCCTCTCCTCAGACTCGTCCCGTCTGTCAGAAGGAGCAGAGTTGGATATTGACGGTCGGGTGATGAAAGGATCCAGACGGAGGTCCAAGGTCAGTCTGACAGTATTACCAGTACTAATACAAGTAGTGATAATAAAAGTGGTAATGATAGAAACAGCAGTAATGTCTGTCTGTCTGCCTGTCAGGATGAGTCCAGGTTCTACACCGTGTATCTGGAACGAGGTCCTACAGGTTTTGGTTTCTCTCTGAGGGGGGGCAGCGAGTACAACATGGGACTGTACGTCCTGGGACTGATGGAGGGGGGGCCAGCCCAACGCAGCAATAAGATACAGGTAAACACACACAGATACACACACACAGTCACACACACACACACACATCCGCAGTAACAGCTGTACCCGGTGTCTCAGGTGTCGGACCAGCTGGTGGAGATAAATGGGGACAGTACTTCAGGGATGACCCACAGTCAGGCTGTGGAGCAGATCAGGAGAGGAGGACATCGAATCCACCTCATCCTCAAGAAAGGAAACGGATACGTGCCAGACTACGGTGAGCGGCACTAAACTCTGCGACACCTGAATACAGGTGACCCACTGACAGCTGAGGCAGAACCAAGTATCAGAAAAATACTGCTTAAGTACAGTAGTTGAGTAAATGTGCTCGGTTACTTTCCATCGTAACTACTGAAGAATAAATCACTTCCTGTCTCGACCAATGAGCTCATGCGTTGGTAATTTCTTGAAGGTGAAATCATCCAATGACAGCGCTATGCTCCTCTTTGATTCCGTCCTTTTTCCTGTTGACTTTGTGTTTCTCTTCCTCCTCCTCCTCCTCCTCTTCCTTCTCCTCCTCCTCCTCCTCAGTGGAGCTGTCCAGCCTGTCTCTCTGTATGACCAACTCTAAACAGGGGGAACCCTGCTTCTACGTAATTGGACGCACTGAAAATTCGCGGTTTGTAACTCTGAACACTTTTACTCTCATCTTCTTTACTTCCACTTCACCGCCTCCTGTCGCTTCAGCTTCATGATTTTAACATTTTAGTTGCCGTCATCACTAGTTTGTGACGATTAAAGCTCCTCAGTCACGTGAAATATTCATGTTGTCGTTACATGTTATAATGTTACATTTTGAATTTTAAAAACATGTTGATAATATTGTGGATGTGTTATTAATATGTTATTATGTTGTAATATGTAGGTATGTCTCATTAATACAGCATTAACACATTAAATTAAATTCTAAATAAAAAATATAGTCAACTATTCTGTGCTATCAGCGGACTAATGATTAAATGTTTTGATGTGATATTATTGATAAAGTAATACAGTGGCCTCTGATGAACGCTGGAGGAACTGCAGCTAAGCTGTTTCTGTTTGTTTCAGGCCCTGAGGAAGGAGCCCTCTCCTCCTCCTCTTTACACACAGAGGAGCAAGATGTGGACAGTGTAACCATGACAACTGCCTCCCTCAGGCACCAGAGGGCAGGAGGAGGTGGTAGAGAAGGAGGAGAGAAGAGGAAGACGATGAGAGAGGGAGAAACCAAACAGAGAACAGGAGGAAGAGGAGGAGGGTTGGTGCCTCCTGATCTGGACCTGGACCTGGTGGAGGATGAGAGGAGGCAGCAAGAGGAGGAGGAGAGGAGAAGAAGCCAGACTGTCAGGCAGAAGGAGAAGCGGGATGATAAGAGGGAGCAGGGGAGGAGGAGCAGGACCTTACCCAGGAGAAGTGCTCAATTCTGGGACACGTCTCTGCCGGAAGAGAGGATGGAGGTAGAGGAGAGGAGGAGGAAGAGCGAGACGAAGTGCAGGAGGAGGGCGACAGGAGCCGACATAGAGGAGGAGGAGGGGGGAGAAGGAAGGAGGAGGAGGGAGGAGAGCGACAACAGCACCACCTGCCACGCAAAGTATTCTGGGAGCTCAGCTGTACCTCAGAGGGCAGCGTTCTCCTTCCTCATGCCAATGGACAATGAGCGCCAGCGTCTGTCTGACAGCGAATCAGCAGCCAGCTTCTCAGAGATCAGCCTATCAGCAGCCAGCATTGCCACCGCCGGGTGGAGGGAGGATTCTGATTGGAGGAGAGCTGAGCTGCCATGGCAACAGGGGAACACCTCGGGCCCCTGGCTGAAGCCGAGCTCACGGAAGCTGATGCATGTTCTGACTGGCAGTCGGCTTGGTGGGCGGAGGCTAGCAGGTGGGCTCTCTCTCTGATTGGCTCACAGTGAGACGTTCCTGTTTTTCTTTATCTGCAACTTATAAGGGCTTTTCTTATTGGCCTGCTGAGAGAAGACCCGCCTCTTCCTGCTTGTTATTGCATGACAGTGGACAATTCAGTTTCTGATTGGAGGACGACAGAAAAGCAGACATGGTCTCGTTTTTGAGGCCTCTGACTGGGCAATGACATAACAGCTGCACACAGAGCCACCTAATTAACCAACAGTTTTATTTTACCCATCATCCCGCAGTGCATCCTGAGACCTGTATCACGAAGCCAGACTAGGGAGTTATCCAGCTGTGCGCTTTAAACCGATGCAGATCACCATGGTGACAAATGCTAACCTTCAAGACACATATATTTATAGCCACACTCACAATACTTGGATTTGTTGCTCAAAAAAATAACGGAACACTTTGAAAACACATCAGATCTCAATGGGAAAAAAGATCCTGCTGGATATCTGTACTGATATGGACTGGGTAATGTGTTAGAAACGCATGCCACATAGTTTGATGGAAATTAAAATGATCAACCTACAGAGGCTGAGTTCAAAGTGAAACATGACGCAGCAGCTCGTCCATTTAGCTGAAATGTCATTGCTGCAACGCAACATGGTCCTCAGTAGTTTGTATGGCCTCCACCTGCTTATATGCTGCCTGACAAAGTCGGGGCTCCTAATGAGACGACGGATGGTGTCCTGATGCATCTCCTCCCAGATCTGGACCAGGGCATCACTGAGCTCCTGGACAGTCTGAGGTGCAACCTGGCGGCGTTGGATGGACCGAAACATAATGTCTCAGGTTCTATTGGATTTAGGTCAGGCGAGCGTGGGGGGGTCAGTCAATGGTATCCTGCTTCCCTCATTTCAGCCTTCTGCTCCTTTTCACCCTATTTATTTCTTCAGTTCTCTCTTCTCCTCTCTCTATACTTCCTCTGTCTTCTTTTCCTCCCATCCATCTTTTCAACTCTGCCCTCGTGCCACCTCCTTCCTTTCACCTACCTATTTTACCCCTCTGCCCTACAGCTCTTCCCTCTTTTCTCCCCTCACCTCAAGCCTTTTTCTGTTCTTTTCTGTAGGCAGGTAATGCTTTCATTCCTTGCTTCCTTAACATTACTTTTCATCTGTTGTTTCACCTTCTCCACCATCTCCTTTTCCTTCTTCCTTTTTGTTCTCCCTCATTTAACCTTCTCTTTTTTATCCTTTCCTCTCACCTCCTCCCTCATCGCCTCTCCTTTCCTCTTTTCCTCATTTCCCCTACTTCCCTTCCATCTTTTACCTCTTCCCTCATCTATCCTTCTCTTCTCTGCTTTCCTCCTATGTTTCAACTCCTCCATTCATCCTCTTCGTCCCTTTCCTCTCTTGTCCTCATTCCTTACTTCCTGTTTTTCTTCTCTCCCTCCCTCAATCTCTCTCTCTGTGGTGCCAGCAGCAGGGTGCATGGATTCATAAGGCCACAGTTGGTTTTAAAATAGCAAAGAGCCTAAAGCACACATAAAACACATGCCCAAACACTGGCGGACTGTTAGCAGCCTATGGAAGAGAGCTAAAATGTCAATGCAGAGATGATCTGAATTCCAATGATCTCTCAGTTCACCAGCAGGAAATAAACAGCATTTTTGACATTTTGCTCACACTAATTAATTTTAATTTTGTAAACATAGCAACACGAACAAATCACATTGAAAACATCTGTGAGAAAAGATGATGCACAGCTGAACTGCCTTTAGAGGTTTCTAGTGTTAGTATAATAATTATAAATAATGTATAATATTATACATATTGCATTATAATTAGTATAATTCAATATCTTTATTTTGTATTTTATTGTATTTCTTTCATTGATGAAGAGTATCTTATTATATGTATGCTAAGGTTAAGGTTATGTTAAGGTTACTGAACTGAACTGAGAGACATGATAAATGAGATGACGGGGATGGGTGGATGAAAGATTGAGAAGCTACAAGGGAAACCCTGGTCTGGGATTTGAACCATCAGCTGCTTGGTCACATTATCACATGGTCTCAATGCAGGTGTGGCATACCTGTCCTCAGTCTGAGCGTGGCGTCCAGGTTCAGAAATGAAGACACCGAACGTCCTGACATCACCTGGAGGAATATCCTAAAACACACATAGACAGTTTAGTCTTTTAGGAAGATAATTCCACTGCTATTGTTTGTCCTCTTCTTACAGAATCCTATTGTATAAATGTTTCATATCATTTATATTTCATATTATTGAGGATTATAGTATGTCACAATCCTCAGGTCCAGATGCATGATTACAAGTTCAGTCTGACCTAAATCTGTCCCAGCATACTGAGAATTTAAAGCAGTTCAAAAAACACAATTTTTGTCTACTAAACTGCAACACAACTATTTGACTCAGTGTGATGAACATGAATTGTTATGTAAATTTGAAAACTTCAATAAATGTAAAAATGTGATAGTTATCATGAAAGTTATTTAGTACACATAAGCCACATATCAACAAAATCACCTGTAATGTCTCCATCTTTTTCTCCTACTTTATTCACTGATAGTATAGTTATCATGGTAATGTTTTATTCATGTGTGCAATAATCTCTTAAGAATTTTCTAGGACAGTTCCTGAAAAGAATATAATTTGGTACAAATTGCTGTGAGACTGCAGTACTATGTGAACTTTGTTATGATATGGCGCTATATAAATTAAACTGAAATTATAGGACAAATAAACTGAGCTACAACACATAAATATAAACTAATTCGTATTTACTAATTAGAAGTTAAATCAGTAGTTTAACATTTTTGGAAATATACAGCACTTATTCACATTCTTGCCAAGAGTGACATGCGTACCTTGATACCACTGTGATGTCTGCACGTTAACTGTTAAACTAGAAACAGCAGGCAATTAGCATAAATACTAAAAGCAGTGTGCGCAACATCTAGCTTGTCCAAAAGTAAAAACATCTAGCAAGGTGTGATTATGGGCTGGAACTATTTCTTGGCTGGGCACAGTGACTTCCTGGAGTCTATGCTAAAAAGCTGGCTCTAGCCAGTGCACAGGCATGAGAGTGGTATCGATCTCCTCATCTAACTCTTTGCCATAAAGCAAATAAGCATATTCCCCAGAGGTATTAGTTTAAGAAACAACCAGTAAATTATATTGTAGTTACATACTTGTGTAAAGAAGAGAGCAGTTGACTTGAAAGAATTGCCTAAATTTTCCCAGGAAACGTTCTATGAAATTGAAGTTATATATCAGTTGGTTTCTAGGAAACTATGGCAACGTCTATTGGAAGTATATTCCAAATGTACCTGCTGCTCTAAACTAACTATAATGGAAAAAGTTCTTATTCTAATCTAACAATTCCTCAGAAATGTATCCGTTACAGACATCATACACAGTAATTACACTTTCAGCAGTTATAAACTGTACAGCCACAGAGAGACATTGTTACATTCAGAGCTCACAAAGCTGTAACTGAAAGTCAGTTTACAATTTGAGACTTACTGAGGTCATTTATCTGTTCCTATGAATCACTGAGTGCGTACAGTAGCCTTATCCTCATCTGAATCTGCTTAATCTGTTAAACCCTTTTCGGGGGCTTTTGGATTATATAAAAAGGTAAATAAAGTGTACTTAACTTGACTATAAACACAGATGGGTATTCCTGTGTCTGTGTCTCTGACCCATTTTGAAAAGGTAAATCCAGACTGTGGCATCAGCAATCACATGTCTGACCACAGACCTTATCACACTGAACTGAACTGAACACCATTGAACTGAGTTAGAGCTTTCCACCACAAACTCTAACATTTCTGCGTGAAAGCCTCCGATCAAATCAGATCAGAGATTTACATTCAAAACAAACTAACTTTAACTTCATATCTATCCCACTCCATCACATACCTCACACAGTATTACATAAATCAAGTCCATTAAAAGACAAAAAAAAAAAGAGTTTTATGCAGTTTAGAAAAATGTCTCCACCCTGTAGTAAAATCTATTGTTTAATGTAAGAAAACAGAATGTCTTTCTGACTGAACTGTAATGATGTTTACATGACACTGGTGACAAATTCATCCTTTACTGCATTCCTTTAAGAACTTTGTAGATGTGTGTATGATGTATTTATATGTGTGTGTGTGTGTCTGCTATCTTTGCCATCATCCACATCGGACAGCACCCAGCCACCATCTATGGCTGTCTGGCACCTCACAGGAAACAGAGGATTCTGGGTATTTCCCGTGTGCCAAATGTCCCTTAATGGCAACATGGCAAATTAATGGTAATGACCAGAGTAATCTGGTTATAAGATTTATTGGTAATCATTCCAACTTGTTAACATATATAATTTTGGACCAAAGTGGATGGAAAACAAATGTAATGTTTTATTTAATATAAAATTGATAAAATGAATGGTGAGATGTCATTATAAGTAAAGCAAAGTGGATGGGGTTTTTTTGCACAAGTTGTAGCCTTGTGATTGCCTATACTTGTTTTGTAAATCTACTACTGATATTTTATCCCTGTGCTTGCATCATGACAGTTCTTTGAATCCTTGACTTTGAAATATTAGGTACAACAAGACAAGACATTTGGAATACACATGAAAAAAATACACTGCTCAAAAAAGTATAAGGAACACTTTTTAAGCAATGTATAGCATCAAGTCAATTAAACTTCAGGGATCTGGTCAGTTAAGCAACAGAGGGGGTTGTTAATCAGTTTTAGTTGCTTTGGTGTTAATGACATTAACAACAGGTGCACTAGAGGGGCAACAATGAGACGACCCCCAAAACAGGAATGGTTTTACAGGTGGAGGCCACTGATATTTTTTCCGACTGTTTTCACTAGTTTTGCATTTGGCTCAGGTCAGTGTCACTACTAGTAGCATGAGGCGACACCTGGACCCTACAGAGGTTGCACAGGCAGTCCAACTCCTCCAGCAGCAGCACCGGTATCTGCTCCTTTGTGCAAAGAGGAACAGGATGAGCACTGCCAGAGCCCTACAAAATCACCACTGGTGTGAATGTCTCTGACCAAACAATCAGAAACAGACTTCATGAGGGGGGCCTGAGGGCCGAGGGCCGACGTCCTCTGGTGGGCCCTGTGCTCACTGCCCAGCACCGTGGAGCTCGATTGGCATTTGCCATAGAACACCAGAATTGGCGCCTTGTGCTTTTCACAGATGAGAGCAGGTTCACCTCTGAGACATTATGTTTCGGTCCATCCAACCAAGGTTGCACCTCAGACTGTCCAGGAGCTCAGTGATGCTCTGGTCCAGATCTGGGAGGAGATACCCCAGAACACCATCCGTCATCTCATTAGGAGACTGCCCCAACGTTGTCAGGCATGCATACAAGCACATAGGGGCCATACAAAATACTGAGTCCCATTTTGAGTTGCTGCAATGACATTTCAGCAAAATGGACTAGCCTGCCGCATAATTTTTTCACTTTGATTTTCGGGTGTCTTTGAATTCAGCCCCTCTGTAAGCTGATAATTTAAATTTCCATCAAAGATGGAATAAGCCTTTTCAGTGTGTTCCTTTAATTTTTTTGAGTAGTCCATATTTTATACTGTACTGTATCAAGTCCAAAACAGCAAGAAATGAGAGACTCAATTGTATGTAGCAAGTCTTAAAAGTCAAGTTTATTTGTACGGCCCAAAATCAGATGTAATGTTTCGTCATACAAACTCTACTGAACCGTGAGCTATGATACAGTGTCAGCCTTAGTACTTCAGTCAGTGTTGACATTCCTCATAACTCCTTGGTCAATGAGATCCTTTCACCGTTTTGAACATGTTGGCCCTTTCCCAAACCGGCCTCTCTCCAGGAAGCTCTATGAACTCTGCTTGAGGTCACACTCTCAGGTATGGAGGACTCTTCTCATGAAGGGGAGGGAATAAACAAACAGCACATTCTCGCCTCTCTAAAACATGAGGTTGTCAATGGAAAACTGGCTTTATCCTGCTGTTGTAGCTTATCTGCATACTGTATTAATGCTGTATTAAGGCTGTAAAATAAAATCTTACAACGGCACTATACATTCTGTGACTTTGGTTAAAACCCACTGACAAAAGCTAGTGTGCAAGGTTCATGTGCATGACTTAAATACAGCATGGCAAACTGTGGAGGTAGATTGGAGGCTGAGCAGGCAGTGGCTGGAATACGACTGAGCCAATATTTTGAAAGTGAAGGTGCAACTGGATTTCTCTCTTATCTCAATAGGAATTCACAAAAGGGGGCAGGTGCTCAAACAGAGCAATTCACAAAATTAACAAATATCCAATATTTGAACTTTGTTACACCTACTACTACTGCTTTTATTTATAACAGATTACCTGTTGTGTGCTTCACTGTTATGTTTTAAATTAATTATTTTGAATATACATTCTAGTCTATTTAATGTTGTGCAAGAGTGAATTCTGCCAACCTCCACTATTCAGATCTCCACATATTGATATGGTAATTTTGTTTGTAGTTATTAACTTAATTATTAATCCAAATGGGGGATGCAGTTGCCATGCTGGCCTCCACCGGTGGCAACTCCAGTGTCTTGCCCAGGAACACTTCGACATGTGGGCAGGAAGAGCTGTCTTTTTGTTCCAATTAATGTATTGGTTCTATATAAACTTGATGCGTCTTTGAGGTTTATTAATTGTTGTTACATAGTTTGGTGTCCTTTAAGCGATATATTCCTTACAAACGTCTGCTGTGGAGGTCTAGGTGTCTTTGAATGAAAATGCCTGAATAAACACCAGGTAGTCCCAAAATTTAAAACAAATTACAGCAGCAGACAAAACATCAACATGATATGTGCTGGTGCAAGGAGATACAGTATATGGAGTAATAAAAATAATATTTTAGGGTAGGGTTAGGATTATGGTGAGACGTTGTAAAAGTTTGATGAATCTGGAGTCACAGAAGAGTGTTCCTTTATAGCAACACTATGGCTCTATGGATGGTGACAGCAATGTCATTTTATGGATAAATCCTAATCTTTGGTCATCCCGACTTTTCATCTACAAGCAATAGTTAAAATTATTAACTTATCTCCGTGGTGTCACTGGCTCAGACTGCAGGGATGAGTTTCTGTGTTCACCGTGATGACGTTTAATGTCCCCGACAACCTATGTCATCTCATTTAGCCACGTGTTAGTTAATCAACTCGTCACTCAGTCCTCTCTTCCAGTCAGCCTGCCAGTGTTGCCACATTGCTAATCTGCAGCGACCGCCAGCCAAAACCCCTTTCACCTCGGATCCCTGGTTTTCCCGGCCACCTCTGATCTCTAGACTTCTCTCTTTAACCCACACCTCTGAATCTGATTTTAGGTCCAACCATTTGCCATACTCATTACACGTTTATAGTCTGTAACTAATAAAGTTTGTTTGATTTGAGTTTGCAGCTATGAAGCAATGAGTACTAATGACTGTTAGTACTTCATACAAATAGTATTTAAGCATATTAGTTCTAGCTATTTTTACCCTAGTACTAGGCGTAGTAAACAGTTCCTGCATGACATACTGTTCATTCCTCTACATTACATGGATGAATTACCGCTTTTTCGTAATTTTTATTATCTGTTAATGGACCCTTTCTCTCCCCAGGCTCAGCACTGTGCCTGTATTTCTTATGTGCTTTACACATTCTGTTTGTTGCTAAATGGACTTCACTTATATAGTGCTATTCAACCTTAACAGTTCCCAAAGTGCTTTTACAGATTGGTCCCATTCACCCTCAGATGGCAATGTAGCTGCCATGCAAAGTGCTGGCTGGCCTTCATCGGGAGAAACTTAGGGTGTCTTATTGCTATTGCTGATGTCATGTTGTTAATGTTGTTGTTTTCTGTATTGTAGCACTTATGTTTTTAATGTCTTTACAATGTATCCTATTTTTTGTATCAATATGAGTGCAATAAGATTAAGTCTCATAAATATGCAGTGGTTGCTTTATTAATGTTTTTAATTTTTTACAACAGAAGAAATTAAGATTTATACCGTGTATATACATGCTCATACTCATAGAAATTGTTAGCTGGAGAAAAGAGAGAATCCTACCAAATAAATCACACATGTCATTCAAAAGAATCCCCCTTCATTAATAAAGCAAGATGATTTTGTTGGTTAAGTTCCCATCAATGAACAGTTAAACTAACCACTATCAAAGTCTACCAAAACCTCATCCTCACAGAATCACAAATGTATTGTTTGTTTACTGACCAATTTATGTGTTGGCTCAGTAAATTGTAAAATGAAGTTGGCCAGTTAGCTGGAGCATAAAAGTGTGTGTGTGTGTGTGTGTGTGTGTGTAGGTGTGTAGGTGTGTAGGTGTGTGTGTGTGTGTGTGTGTGTGTGTGTGTGTGTGTGTGTGTTAGAAGGGGTTGATGCGGAGTCCTGTTCCCAGAGGGGAGAAGGGGTTTACTTTTGCCCACATTAGAGCATCATTAAGGGAGATTGCTGATTTACCATCCTCCAGCAAAAACACTGGACCCTGCACATTAAAACAAAAGAGAACCATGATATAAGTCACAAATTGGCAAGACATATCAGTGTAGATACTCACAAACTAATAAAACATAGAAACACACACCTGTATTCTGTGTCCAGTGAAACAGGACAGTTGAACATCTGAGTGGCTCGGCAGATTGGACCCTGTCACATAATCAGCACCACACAAGACTAACGCAGCTGAGAGAGAGAGGAAACGATAACAATGATAACACATAATACAATATACATATTATACTACAATGTAACTACCATGATAAAACATTAACTACTATGTTAGCTATGTAAAAGGGTTATAATACTTTAATAAAGTATATTAAAAAATAACATATTATAAAAAGAGTTTTTGGGATCACAACCTCGTCAGTTTACACGTTAAGTTGACAAAATGGAATATTTTTCAACGTAACCATGTGTTGTCTACTGGAGACATTTAGTTTTTAACTCAGTTTTCGGCTACCCTTAACTCAAATGTGAAATTTTATTTCACAATTTTTAACGATGATCATACATTGTAAATTAACTATACCTATACTACTGTATGTTCTCTTTCCTCCTGCTCTCTCACTCACCCACCAAGAGCCTGGTTCTGAATCTGCTCAAGGTTTCTTCATGTTAAAAGATAATTTTTCTTTGCCACGGTCTCCTAGTGCTGATCATGGTGGGAATTGTTGGGTCTCTGTAAATAAAGAGTCGGTCTAGACCTGCTCTATATGAAAAGTGCCCTGAGATAACTTTGTTATGATATGACGCTATATAAATACATTTTAATTTAATTGTATATTGGTACACCATTATCAGGTTTCACTGAGTAGATAGTCCATAATTATTTATGGAGCCTAGCAAGATAATACTTTATTCAGCCTCCTCTGCTCCTTGATTAATTTCTCCCTCTAAGCCACACTCCACTCAATTTGAGAGTCACTTATACACACAGTAGCTAATCACTAATCAGCATACTCTTTATCACTTTGCTGCACCCGAGGCTCACTACCTCCAGCTCTTGATGCTGATACCACCAATAGACCAGTATCAACAACCCAACTAAATCTGGCGGTTGTGTTGCTAGCCCTAGATGAAGTCTGCACCAAAACCGAATACATGTTTCACACTATACATGAACTATGTTTAGCACTTTGTTTTTACCAGAGTCTGCTGGCTGTATTATCCTCTCGAGGCAGCTGAACTCTTCTCTTTGACACTCTGATGGAGGACTGTTGAAACAGACAGACAGATACAATTGTGATGCTGTAAACATGCACATGAGCCATGTAGACGCACTATAGTGATAACAACAGTCACTAGTGTTAGTGGAACTATGGCAGTGAATTTCATGGCAGTATGCACATAGATATAAATGTATATTAAATGTGTGAGTGTTGGACATACACTGCTCGGCCAAAAAAAAGTCACCACCTGGATTTAACTAAAGAAATAGGTAAGAAAACCACTTATCAGTGAGGCTTATTGGAAAAAAAGGCTTCAATTTGCTAGATAGCATAAAGATTGGACTCTGGAGCAATGGAAGAAGGTCATGTGGTTATGTGGTCTGATGAGTCCAGATTTACCCTGTTCCAGAGTGATGGGCGCATCAGAGTAAGAAGAGAGGCAGATGAAGTGATGCACCCATCATGCCTAGTGCCTACTCTACAGGCCTGTGGGGGCGGTGCTATGATCTGGGGTTACTGCAGTTGCTCAGGTCTACGTTCAGCAACATTATATGGCCAAGGAATGACGTCATCTGACTACCTGAATATACTGAATGACCAGGTTATTAGGTTATTAATGTCTTTGGAATATTCGTGTAGATAAGACAGCACATTGTGCATGTATAATAACTTTTACTGCGCTGGTAAAAGATAAAACATTTATTGGTATCAAGGTCGTTTTCCACAATGGAACTATGGCCTTAGTTTAGGATTAAGTCAGCCTTGTATAATACATATTTTCCTTTTGTTTTCCCATAAGTAGCTTTAAGGTTGTTAAAGCCATTTTATTATTCCACAATGGCTGACTGCATCATCAACAGGATATTCTGTTTTGGCTAGTTAAACTAGCCAAATGTTGTTAGCCAACTAGCCAAAACAGAATATCCTGTTAATGGTGGAGTCAGCCATTGTGGAATAATATGGCTTTAACAACCTTAAAGCTACTTATGGGAAATCAAAAGGAAAATGTGTATTATACAAGGCTGACTTAATCATAAACTAAGGCCATAGTTCCATTGTGGAAAACGACCTTGATACCAATAAATGTTTTATCTTTTACCAGCGCAGTAAAACTTATTATACATGCACAATGTGCTGTCTTATCTACATGAACATTCCAAAGACATTAAAAACAAACCTAATTACCTGGTCATTCAGGATATTCAGGTAGTCAGATGACTTAATTATTTGGCCATATAATGTTGCTGAACCTAGACCCGACCAACTGCAGTAACCCCAGATCATAGCACTGCCCCCACAGGCTTGTACAGTAGGCACTAGGCATGATGGGATTTTTTCCGATGAGCCTCACTGATAAGTGGTTTTCTTACCTATTTGCTTAGTTAAATCCAGGTGGTGTCTTTTTTTTTTGGCCAGGCAGTGTATATTATAGTTTTGACTGTTTGCATTCATACATGTTGTATGTCTCCAGTCCCTGCACAATACTAAACTTACACACTTTATTTTTCTGATTTGTAGGTTTTCAAATTGGAACAAATGTTTATGGGATTCACAGGAATCCAACTGTCTGGGAAAACCCTGATGTAAGTCAAGATGATTTCATTCTGAGCAAATCATTGTGAGGTGAAAACTCACCTGTGCACACTCAATGCATGGTGTAAATTATTCATAGAATCAAGGGTAAAGGTAAAAGTATGATCACTCTTTGCTGTGCTGGCCCAGCACCCTGCTTTTACATAAAATGTGTCATATAAAAAATGTGTGATTTATGCAACGCTGAAGTTTTTGTTTTTTCGATCTTGTGTCAACATAGGTCTTTGACCCACTGCGTTTCCAACCAGAGAATGTGTCCAAGAGGTCACCTCATGCATTTGTGCCCTTCTCTGCTGGCCCAAGGTTTGTGTGACTAGGTTACTGAGACCTAGGGAGGGCCGTCTTCAGTTAACAGCTACTTGTTGCCTGTTCATTTATCTGACAAACATCTGCAGTATTCGAGAGTAAACTAGCACCAGTCTTATTAGGGGTTAGAGTGAATAAGAGGTAGGCTGAACTTGAGTTTGAGTTTGAAAAGATGTATTATAATGTGAGTTATTCCTCCAGTATAATATGAATCTCGTCAGTAAATGTATGGTACTTTAAGGTTTATTTATGTACCCGGAGACATGCTATTGTGTCGTAGAGAGGAAAATTTAACAATTATTTTAGTTGATTTAGTCTCATTCATGCTTCCCTGCCAAAATCAAAATTGAGATGGACACATGTAGTAACAATTAATTTCCCCCTACTGATTTAGATTCATAGTAAAGGAAACAGAGAAAAGATGCACTAGTTGCATGTACTGGAATGTATGGAAAAATAAAGGTTTTTAATATTATGTCAGTCCACATTGACAAATAATAATTCTGGTACAGATTGCTGATTTAATTTATTTGACCATAAAAAAACCCTTGTTACTTTTTAAGGAAAAAGGATGAAATTCACTGCTCTTGATTTGTTGCTGTTCTCTTATGTTATTGCATAAAATCGTTTAATTTATCATCACAGTCATCATAATTTTGCTGGTTTTTATGTTTTCCTCATTCAGAAATTGCATTGGCCAGAACTTTGCCATGAATGAGATGAAAGTGGTGACAGCCTTGACACTGATGAGATACCAGCTGACAGAGGACCCCACTTGGAAACCCAAGATAGTTCCTAAACTGGTGCTTCGCTCACTC
The DNA here is from genome assembly GCA_036023855.1 of Gadopsis marmoratus. NCBI lineage: Eukaryota > Metazoa > Chordata > Actinopteri > Centrarchiformes > Percichthyidae > Gadopsis > Gadopsis marmoratus. The sequence continues at coordinate 38,354 of JAVQJF010052053.1, read as the reverse complement.
AATGGCATCCACATCAAGATCAAACCTGTAGACCCTGACATGTAAAGGGGAAAAAACTGCGGAAAATGCTTTAAACATGGAAAACAGTATATATATTAGTTATACATTACAATACATTAGTTTGGGAAAGGTCTGATGAGTACAAGTAACTAAGTCTTGACACCGACATAGTACAGATGATGAATTGTGCAGTATTTTAATTAGTGACTGAATGTTTTGGGGTAAATAGCTTGTGGAAAAAGTTGCATTTGTATTTTGGAATAATTTTCTCACACTGAAGAAGTTTTTAATCAGACATTTTTACTCTATGTGAAAAAGGAATATGAGCTATATTGCTGTAGGACAGTTGCACCAAATCGGTTTGTAATAAATAAGATATGTTTGAAAAATAACTATTTTCTGATTTCTCAGGCACCCAGAGCCTGGTTCTGCTCGAGGTGTCTGCCTGTTAAAAGGGAGTTTTTCCTTGCCACTGTCGCCTAGTGCTTGTTGAAATTGTTGAAATTGTTGGATCTCTGTAAATATAAAGAGTATGGTCTCGACTTGCTCTACATGACTGTTATGATTTGGCGCTATATAAATAAAAATTTAATTTGTAAATGAATTAGTGGTTCTTGGTGGTTGATGGCTGACGAAGCAACAAGAGGTTAAACTGAGCATTTTTATAGACTGCAATTAGTTTGACAGCTTTGACATTAACTAAGTTTACTTCCACTGTGTGAAGATTCACTTTTGTGCTTCCTGAACTCTGTTGAACCAGGTCCAAAGTACTCCTGAGACACACGATCAGTGTTTGTCTTCAGAATTAAGTGTAGGAAGGTGCATTGTGAAACACAACAGGCTCTAAATACACCATTGTTCTCATGCTGTTTGCTAATAAGCTGTCAAATTATTTGCCTTTAGAGGACCTTTAATCAGGTATAAATTTGGAATTTATGTTAATGTCAGAGCATGCAAGAGTATGTAAAGTACAGCTGAAATCACTGTAGAGAGTTGAGTCAAAAGTAATTCATTTTTTATTTACAGTCATATGATTACAAAATCCACACGCCCACAAGGACAAAAAGTCACCAGCAGTTTGTAAACGTGAAACACCTCGCCTGTCTTTGACCTCCAACCCTTTGCTTAAAGATTCCATGAAATGGTCAATGAACTTCCTAGAAAACAGCTCCTTCCCGGACAGCAGTGCATGCATTTTCAGTGGTGACCTCATGCCAGCAAGGGCCTCAAGTCCAACCACTAAGGTCATCCAATCTTTCTGCATGTTCTATCAACTTAACCTGCCGTTCTACCATAACTACAAGCCCCTTTCTTTACATTAAGGTTTTTACCTTTCAATCTAATGTCCCCACAACAACGTGTTTCAAAAGACAATACAAATAGGCCTCATAGCTGCCTTGTGGTTAAGATGCATACCATACAGTGTGGCCACAATATCTTGGGTGTTATTCCAGATGCGGGCCCCTGCAAGTCACTTCCTCTCTCTCTCCCTTCATTTCCTGTCACCTCTCTACTGTTTAAATAAAAGCAACAATGCCCTAAAAAAAATATTTAGAATTTCATGGGACCTTTACACTTGGACTACACTGTATAAACCAATGACATTGTGTTCCACCAGTTCATTACATGTTTGACAGGGCTAATTATGTTTTCCTGATACTGTGCCAAGACACCGTTCCTATGTCTCAAGTCAGTTAGTTCAAGGCAAACAAAATCTGAATGGTATACTGTATAAACTTCACTGTACTCTGGCTGCATGTAAAAGTTGTTAACACGCTGCCTTTCCAATTCTGCTATATTTTGTCATTACTTAACAGTACAATTAATTGCCAACATAGAAAACTGTAAAATTCTTGTATTTACTGTATACTGGTGCTGGGGAAAATTGTCAACAAACCATATAAAATTCAATATACTGGAAAAAGCCAAAAGACAAATATGATCAACATACTGTTTGGACAAGGCAAATGGCTTATTATATGCAGGAAAATCCAAATGAATATCTAGAAGCTTACAGCACCGCTTTAATTCGATGCCACTTGTAGATTTTGAACAAGGTTAAGTGAGGTTAGTGCAACAGACCATAAAAAAATGGTAGATGCAAGTCTGCAGCCAAACCTCACTGAAAACTCTGACCTATGTGCACAAGTCACCATCTAGTGGCTTGTAGGACAAATACAAGACACTTCAGTTGATGTCATACGAGTTTAACACGTTGTGAGTAAAACATTGAATCACATTAAATCAAAATAAAAAGCAGCCCTGTTTTGACTGACTTCATGTCTGGATTATCTGGCTTTCCTGCCTTCTCACAGTAAAATATCTAATATAAAAGGTGTTTTTGCCATTTGTTTAACAGTACTATAAAAATACCCAAGGAGTGGGAAAAAAAAATTTGTTGAAACGTGTTTAGTAGAAAAAAAGAATCCAACTTTACATATAACACAATAAAAATGTAACTCAACGATGTAGCTTGTCGCTCGCAGACAAACTCGGCTGAAATGCTCACCACCAAGTCTTGTAAATGTATGTTAATTGTGTTTTGCAGATGACATGATTCCGTTTCTGGCCAACTTTGACTTAGTAATGTAGACAATATTTGACAGTCCACATGGAAATTGTGTGGTGCCCTTTGATGATGATGATGATCGTGAACAAATAAAAAAATAAAATTGAGAAGCGAATGACTCCATCTCTGCCAGGTCACAGTCCCTGATGTATCTGCTGGTAAACTGAGAGTCAGCAGCTTTAAGAAACTGGTTAGATGAGTAGTGATGGGGTGGGTTTCTTGCCAGGCCAAGCTTCTTTGGCATACTTCTTTTTGCGCGGCTCGTTGTGGGTCTCTGGTAGGTAGGGGGCTGTGACAGGGGTGGGGTTGAGGGTGACAGGGGGCTGGGGAGCCTCTGGGGCCAGGTCCACCTCTGGTGCTGGATTGGGGAAGGGCAGAGGAAGCCCTCCCTGCATAGCAGCACCTCCTGGTGCTCCTGTGGGCTGGTTCTCATGACTGGTGGGAGGCAAGTCCCCATAGAGACCGCCGCCCAAGCTGTAGGCATGGATGCGTTTTGAAGTCAGGTCATCAAGACCCAGAGTGTTTTGGCCCTCTGATCTGCGTTTCTGCAGCAGGGATGACAACATTTTAACTTCACAAGTCATACACCTAACCCACTGCAAATTAGCATGTTATAAAACACAGAGTACACTACTTTCTTATTGAAACAGATCTGAACCACCCATTCTAAGAATACTTGTGCCATGCTCACCCAGTGAGCTAGACAGGACTAGTTATTACTTTTGCACAGCACTGTGACCAAACTGCTCAAATGAAATGTATCAACTAAATCAGACATTTTTCAATGACAAAACTAAAGCTTACCTTGATGGGGATGACAGCAGTCTGCACCATATTTCTAAAGCGTCCCACCGAGGGGTCTATATCCTCTGTAAGTATTTAAAATACAAGTGTTACAATTTATTGCTGAGTGCATTCCTTCTCTTGAAAAGTAGAAATGCACATATCTGGTCAGTGATATAGCTTGGTTATATATTTACAGCATGACAGGAGGTCTCATCACAACAAATACTTTGGTTTGCCATTGTCTGTAAAAACAACAGAGTTGTTTCATGGTATGAGTGTTTCTTTGTGTTTTCTTCAATGCCGCTTTCACTTTGTACCTGGGTTAATAATGGAGTCCTCCTCATTGAAGGTAACTCTGGAGTTCCTCCGCTTCCTCTTGGGCCTCTGGATTTCTAGATTACCCTCCTCAATGGTCAGTAGTGAGATGCGCTTGTTGTGAGCTGTGTTGAACTCTGTCAGGTTCTGGCAGGGTGCAGACAGCAAGAAACAAATGTTTCTAATGTGGTTGCATTAAGATATTACTATTTTACAATACATCAGGCTGAGCAGGATAACAGCATCATCATAGAACTAATAGAGAAACTAACATAACTTCTTGTTACTAAATAAGCAATAGGCATAAACAGGTAATTTAATCACTAAATCTTATTTTAATGCTATTTTCCTCAATATTTGAGGATGAAAACAAAATGTTGATTACAAATAAACGTAAATAAAAAGGACTAAAATATATTCTAAACATTGTTCTGTGTCTATTAGCAGTCCACCTAAAACAGAAATTACTGGCCAAAAAAGTGATAATACACAAGATGCAGCCATTTTCTTTCTCTTATATAGTTCATGTTTGAGAGCAAGATAACATTAAACTAAATGTACCTCCAGCTCTGTCTCTTCCTCTGGAAGCCCAAGAAGTCCTTTCAGCTCCTCGTCCTCTCCCGTCTTATTGTCTCCTGTGCCAGTGGTGCCTTGGGTTTGGGGTTTCTCTCTGATGGTGTAGGTCCGTGTTGATGCCCCAAAAGATATTGTAGAGTCTATGGGAACCTGCTGAGGCTTGTGTGCCTCCAGACGGATGTGCCCGAGGAAAGTACCGTGTGCTGAAATGGTAACAGTCAAAAGAGGAGGTTTGCATATGTTTCGGACAGATTATTCATTGTTTTTGAATGTTACATTATTATGGAACTGAATCAAATGTGATTCGCTCCTGGTGGCAAAGCATGTGTTGCTGTCACACTCAGCCTGTGAGATGGAGCAATAAAAAAAAATAATACATTAAGATGGTTCTATGAACCAAACAACATAATTGTAGCAGAGTTAATAATTCCCATGTCCAAAATGTAAGAAAACATAAAAATAAAAAGAATTTAAAAATCCATCAAGTTTTCCCAAAGACAAAAGTGAAATATTAAAATAGCTTGTTCTGTTAAAAAATGACCAAAACACTTCATTCGATTGTCAAAATAGTTGACAATAAATTGTTTGTCTATGAACAGTCTATCAATTAACGCTAATGTGTATTACATATACATAAATATGGCCAGTAAAAATGCGTCTTTGCAGGTCAGTTTTATTATTTTTTCAGCCATTATGTCAAACCTTTCCAGACACGGATTCTAAAAATACAATGAATGTGAATGAATGAATGTCTTACTGCTGTTAAGGTCTATGAGAAAGACCCTTTTTAGATGTTTGTGGTAGACCAGGGCAGCGTGGACACGCGAGCATGACTGATGGTCGATGGTGAAGTCACACCAGTCTGGGTTCCTCCCAAACAGGTAGTACTTCTTTTCGTCTATGATCAGTTTCTGAAAGGAGAGACCGTTTCAGTGACTCGTGGCCATTTTAAAGCAACTGGGTGAAAGGGTCTGCAAACAGCCTGCGGCATCTCTGTGGCCCCGAGCCATAACTTCACTGTGTTGCTTGCCACTGAAAAGCTTAAATCTCGGGGCTGATGCTGCTCTCGCACCGTTTTGAAGCCTCGCAGCCATAGAAAATCCCAGCGTGCAACACATCTGGGACAAAGTGGACTGTCAGGCTCGTATCTGGTGCATTCGGCTATCTCGCCTCCCACAATATTAACCACTGCATGCTTTAACACGACTTCACAGTAACTTTAAGCTGATGGCAGGGCCACTGAAGTCACGCTTCCGGTTACCTCCATCAGTTTGTCTCCCTTCATCACGTCTAGATGGAGCCCCGGGGGCGGCTTGCCTGCCCTGAAAGAAAACAGACGGGTGAACGTTTTGAACATTTAAACAGTCCTCATTCATCGCATTTGTGCAGAATTGATGGCCACGAGCGACGTATGGAGATCCTGGCTCTGCTGCTCTTGTCCTGCCTAATTAAATATGTCTCCATAAAAACGGACCTCTGCAGTCAGAAACGCCGATCGCGGTCGTCATCTACAATGTGGTCACACAGATCAAGACAAAGGCCAGACATGTTAAACTGTCCTCTGAGCGCCATCTGCTCACAACTGTCACTCTTACAATTAAAACACACGTTGCATCTTTTCTTGGAAAAAAAAAAAGGAAAAAAAAAAGGCGAACAGAACAGAACAGAACAGAACACCCAACGCCGTTTGTAAATGAATGGCAGCGTTGACGGGTTGCGTTAGCTTGGTAGCTTGCTTGCTTGCTAACGTTAGCTACAGTGACTACAAGCTTCTCCCTGAGTGAAGGCGAAGTATATAAATTAACCAGCGTTGTTTTGCTAATTTGCATGTGATATTGCATTGCACACAAACAGCTGCAGCTTTCGCATGTGTAGTTTCTCACCATGTTGGACAATCAAACGGAGGGGGACTCTCTTTGCTTATTTTAGTCGCCATCTTGCCTCAGCTTCTCAACGCCGAGGTGCATGTTGGGTAAAACGTCACTTTGGGTTGTTGGGAGTTGCAGTCTTACAATCCCAAAGCGTTGCGTCCCAATTATACCACCAAATACATTTAAGAAAATGTCTTATGTCCCCAACTTAAAGTGAAACTGGGCAACAGTATCATGCTCGTACTCTCACTGTGCTAACGTGAAGTGCGGGTGATTACAATGAACAAGAACAACTACTACAAAGTCCCCCAAGAACCACTAGGGGCCCTCAGATCCTACATTTCTGATAATAGCCACGTGCTGCAGAGATATAGTTTTGAAATGTATTTGATTCGTGTTTATTCGATACACATGTTGCAATGGGGTGTAGGGTCTTGGCTCTGGTTACAGAGAAGAGCATGCTTAAAGTTTCTCTACATAATTCAAAGTGTTTAGTCAAGGTAGCATCTGATAAGAGGTGGCATTACTATGGAAAGAGGGGGAAAGCCTTCAAGAGCTTCAACCAATAAATCAGGCTGATCTTTGAGACCGTTGCTGGGTTCATTTGGAAAGTATTGTGGGTTTTGTCAGATGCTGTGAGGGGCTGCCTCGTCATCTTACAGAGGTGGGAGGATGCTTAGTTTATTCTAGAGCGCAGATCAGCAGAAGGAAGTGGGGGTGCTGTCTTTTTCTACTATGTGTCTGAGGTGGTTTGTAAATTCCCTGAAAAAAAATAAAAGTACCATGGGCTTTGAAGGGCACTGGGACCAGGGCATATTTGGAGATAAGAAGGGTGGTTTCTCAAGCGCTCAGGGAACCCTTTTCTGGCTCGGCTGGGCGAAACATGTCTGTCCTTCCTGCCAACTAACAACCATTGTTGTTGTGTTATGGCATCAGCACTGTATGACAGACTAGGGGAGATTTTCTATACGGCCCTGTGTAATCTGTCCACACAGTTGTGACATGATAAAAAGACCTCATGTTTGGCCAGGCCACCTGCTTGACATCTTGTCTGCTTATATATCATTCATATCATTCAAAAACAAGATATGGGATTTTGGATCTTTTACACAGTTTAACAATGACATTTTTAAAGAGAATTGATTTTGTCCATTTGAGAATGGAGTATATTATCCCTTAGGAATGTTATGTGTGCTCGTTACAATGCAGTATTTGCAGATTCTACACACGCACACACAGACAGAATTGTGACACATTTCCTTATAAAGGAATACATTTAAGTGTGTCTTGGTCTTGGTTTTCTGTGGGTTATAGCAAAGCACGACTTGTTGCAATCGATTAAATAACATAATAATAACTGTGAAATTTTCTTTTACAACTTCACTCTAAACCATGGTGTAAGTCATATCACTTGGCTTCTGCAAGCATTGTGCAAACAGCTCCTGTAACTTCCTCATTTGCTTTTGTGGTTTTTGAATGAGAAAGCATCTCCCTTTTATGCTGTTCTTGTCATTTGCTGTCTGCCTTCATTTTTGATCGCAGCACACAGAGGCAGCAGCGATGGCAGGCATGACTGCTTTGCCTCTTCAGCAATTCATTGCATCATTGGACAACACTTGTCTGCCAAAGATTTTACAAGTTTGTTCTGGAGTGTATTTCCAAGGTAGGCCTTTGAAAGCGTGAGTAGATGAGGACAAAGATGGAGAGATTAGAGATTATTTGAAAAGATTAGATCGCCACAAATCGTGGTATTTATGCATTGTGTTTGTATCTATTGCATATATTTATATCAATATGGTTTACATGTTTTCTTCTTTACTTAACCCCAACTCAGACATTATTGTAGCCAAATAAGACGAGTGAGTGTTTGTTTTAGCTGAAAGATTTGTATTGTTCATGCTTGGTCATTAGAAATGTTTCCTAACATTTTAAAGTAAGGTTGTATCCCAGTCAATATAACATGTTATTTCTGCTCGATATATCTGCTCATTGCTAAATGTCGATCTTTTTTGTTCGTTCTTCACTCTATGTCTCACAACGTTCTGTTACAGGATCTATATATGAAATTTCTGGGAGCGAAGTGTGCTTTTCTACTGGGGATCTAATAAAGGTCATTGGCATTGAGCTCATATCAGTTTGCTGTGAAGACATCGGCGACAAAGACAAGTTTGAGCTGCCTATCAACCACACAGGTCGGCCTGAGCTATAGACAAGATTCTCAGTGAGGAAGCTTATTTTGTTCCGTTGCTCACCACTGACACTTTTTGGTGTTTCTCAGGCTTGTTCAAGGTCGTTCCAGAGGAAATGCCGTACAGTACAGTCGAGGAGATGGTCAGCCTGAGGCCCGTGGGCCTGGAATCTTGCCTTCCCTTCACTTTCACCAGCCGCACCAAGATGACCTTTGACAATTTCACACTGGGGGCCGGGAGACCTTTGACTGTGCTCTCCATTGAGCAGCATAACGATAAGGAGGATCATGTGCGCTGCCATGTTCAAGGACAACAGGAAGCCTCTGCAGAAGTGTGTATCCCACTTTCCTCCCAAGGGGAGTTCATTGAGTGTGAGAGCGAAGAGTGCTTCACGCTGCAGCAGATCATGTCCTCGCCCTGCCTGTGTAGTCGAAGGTTTCGCTTAATCAACACCACCAAGTGTGAACGGTCCCTTATCCTCAGTCCAATATACCAGGTCCACGCCATCATGAACTGTGAGAATAACCTACTTTTTCATTTTCATTTAAAAATTAAAGTTATCTGCATCTTACATACACGTTGTTTATTCTTTTTTCTCTTTGATCGGCATTTATAAAAGATTTTAATGTAAATTACAGTGAAATGTAACATTTTATTTACTTAAGTACTTAACTGAGTCCTACCATTTCATACTACTTTATACCGCACTACATCTGAGAGGCAAATATTATGCTTTTACCACTACATTTATTTCCCAGTTTAGAGTTAATATTTATGTGCATATTGTGATGAGCTCAATAAATATGATACATTGTTATAGATTAAATTACCCAACAGTGAATCAAGTAGTTAACTGTAGCGACACCGTGACCAACATTAATGCATCAGTACACTAAAATAATTCCATAATATACTGTATTGTAATATAACACCAGTGTTATGTAATTAGTACTTTTACTTGTAAGACTTTAAGTACATTTTGCTGATGATAAAATACTGCTGTATTTTGACTTAAGATTTTGAATGCAGGTGGTATTTTCCACTGTAACTGTAACTTTTACCAGTAATACCTTTGCTTCTAGTAAAGGTTCTGGATACTTCTCCTGTCACTAATAAAGTATACTGTACTCAGTTTTCAGTTCATTTCAGATAATCATTTTCTAACATCGTTTCTCCCTTTTTTTGTACAGTGAGGAAGAATGTGCTGAAGTTTCCATCCAGCTTAGAGGTGGATGTGGTTGATGTCACTGAGCTGTGTAAGGATGTGAGTTTTGTGACACCGCTCAGTCTGACAGAGGTCTTGTCGCAGCCAGATGAATCCTTCCCTACAGTAGTGGAGATTTTGGAAAGCCCAGGGACACGCTCTCTGTTCAAGTGCAGCTGGCTGGCAGAACTTAGCAAGAGCAGCCACCTGGTTTTCCACATGAGAGGAACCTCAGCCATGCTTTTATTATCCAGCCTGAAGAGTCGGAAGGCACAGCAGTATTTCCTGGTATCTCAGCAATATGGTGGACGGTTTCGGAGGCGGCCAAGAGAGTTCAATTCAGTGTACGAGCTGTATGCTGCTTCGACCCAGGCACCAGGTCTGAAAGTCAATGTAATTCGGAACTGTGAGGAAATCGAGGAGGAGGGCGTGCCTGCCCTCAGTGTGGGGGAACAGCTGGAGGTTGTTCACTGCATTGAGATGGAGTTGCCTTGTGAAAGCAGCCAGGGACAGAAGCAGTCTGTCGAGGCTCTTTTGTGTCAACGTCTCCAAGAACCGGATGATGATGATGATGATGATGGTGCAGAAGAGGTCAAGCAGGAGGATAAGAGAGAGGAGCTCTTTCTGCCTCTGTACATGCAAGGTCACTTTGTGGAGGTACTCACTGATAACAAAAAGTACAGACTCAGAGACTTGGGTAAGAACTGTAGTTTGCCGCTGGATGTTAAAGTAGTGAGCCGTGATACTGAACTTGAGACAGATCCACTATTTGGGTTTGCGTGTCTCAGAATAGAGGGGGCTATGTTAGAGCCCACCATCCAGGCAAGCTTTCCAGACAGGCCAGATCACTGTTTCGAGATCCCAACCCAGTGGCTTTCTATGACTGTTGCCTTTACCAAGGACCCCCTGCCATGGTCCAGCGATCAACCACCTAAGTGCCACGTGGACAGGGTTTCTGAGGTGACAGACACGTTCTTCTATGAATTTCGCAAACAGGGGACCTCAGATGCAGCTCCCCCACCTCGGCCACCAAAGCGAAACCTGTCATCTTCAAAGTCCTGCAAAGGATCATCGTCAAAATCTTCGAAGAAATCATCCAAACCAAAGTCCAAACATCGAACAGAGAAAAGCGTCCCGACCAAAGAGCTTTCCGATTTGACTTTGAATAGCAAGAAAAGGCCCCCAGCGCCTCCTCCTCCTCCAGTAAGTATGACTTTTCACGATGTATCACAATCCGTCTTGTTATTGTGGTTCAATTTTAACACGTCTTCTTGTCATTGTGCCTCAAGTCACTCTGTAAAACACATGACAGTGTGACTACTGAGAGAAAGACAATTTCACACACTGACTTTCAGGAAATCTCAAACTGTTCAGAAACATCACTGTGTGCGAACAAGATGTTTCCTCTTTGTGCCGTGGTAGAGAAGTCATGTATGCACCGTAATAAAACTATATGTTTCTTCCCCTTCCTCTTATTGTGCAGGGCATCTTAGACGATCAGCCTCCACCAATCATACCTCGAAAGGAGTCAGCATCTGGAATGGCAACAGGCAAGGCTGAGCCAAACACTTACGTGAAAATGCAAGAGTCTACGAAAAAAGGTGACGCTCTTTCTGCAGACTGTATCACGCAGGTTTCAGCCACACTGGCAACACCTAATGAATAATTCCATTCTATATTTTATTTATTGCCAACAAATGCCATGAAAAGACCAAAACAAACAATGCTTTACAACTTCCTCTCCCAGGCTGCGGCAGTCAGTCCAAAGCCCATTTGTTCCAACTGAAGATGTAGATATTTAAAAAGGTCATAAAAATATGTCTTAAGTCTTAAATAGTTTAATTTTTAAACAAAAACGCTAAGTAACTTGTTAAAACAGAGAGGTGCGGATTAATACACATTTGGTGCTCTAGTAAGTCTTTATGGCACCAAGACAGCGTATGTGGGATTGAATTAAAATAAGTGTGTGGCTCACTGAAGTGTTTTTAACGTTTTTGGTTTTTTTCAGCTCTATGTCCACACAGACAAAACTTGTCACTAGGATCAATGAATTATTGGTTTTTGTCTTTTCATTGGATTTGTGGACAGTAAGAAAAATCTAGAACAGAATTTTGAGAATATAGAATATTGCTAATACTGACATACCTTTTCCATACCTCTTTTCTTCCAGTGCCAAAGAGTGTCATCACAGCAGATGAGGACAGCGACCATGACTATGAAACGGTGGATGAGACTTTGTTGGCAATGATGAAGACAGCCCAAGAGACGGTCATGTTCTACTAGAAAGTGTGTTGTACTGCAACGGCAAAATATCACATATCGGCGATGGGAACTGAGTTTAAAAGTAACTAGGGAAAATGTCATATTGCAGTTTTTAAGTTCTGCTGTCAAGAATAATGCTATGACACCAAGGTCAAAGTCTTATACTGTGAGACTTTACAGTCAGACCAAGCAACATGTCCATGAAATCCTAAATGTTGTGCTAAAAAGACCTGGTTTAGCACAAGGTTATATATTTCAGTTAAATATTAAATTATTCAACTATAAATCCCTGACAGTATACTGCATCTGTTAGGACCTATGAGATAGTATGCAAGATTTGTAGCAACTCAGTGGAGCTTTTGGTGAGTATTGAAACAGAGAAATGTTTTGATGAATGGGTCGCCCTGTTTCTTTTATCAGGCGACCTACCAGCATGCACACAAAGTGCCATATTTCCTTTTGTGAACACTGCAAAGATTTGCCCATACATACTTCTGTTTTCGTGAAAGTATCTTAAAGTGTTTTGAAAAACTAACACCCCTGCTTCTCATGTGGTCAGCGAAGCGCTTCATTCTTCAACCCACATCATCCTCAAGCCTGTAGGTGGCTGTAGCTGTTCAACGTAGGGTATAACACCCTCAGTGTTTGAACAAATATTACCTTTGTAGTATTTATTGTTGTAGTATATGGTAAAATATGATATAGTACTAACTTTTTGTTGTCAGCAAATACAGTTGATCAAACCGTATGGTAGGTTTGGGGGCGATATCTTACAGTTTTGTATACAATACCATTTTATTGTGCAATACTAAGCAATTACTGCATAAAGTTCCTCCTGGAACAAAACAACAATGCTCTATAATACTGTCTAATATAATAAAAATATCCAGAGTGAATCAATACCTTGTCTAACAAAATGCATATTTATAAGCTTCACACAGTAATGGGTTACATTTGATTGTACAGCCATTTAATGTAATGTCAAACTCCTAGAGTATATATTCTAAACAGTAAGAGCTCAAACTAGTTTTAGCTGAGAGGCAACAGTCTTAACCACAAAGGCAACGCTGCCAATAGCAGAAGCTCTCCCAGCCACCACTGCAAACTAATGATCTGAGAGTACATATAAGTGTTTTTGCATTGTTTTGTTTTTATCCAATAAAAATGACTCATTGGTGAACTTTTTACTTATTATTCAGATGTGTTGGCCTCCATTTCTGCATCACGCCCCAGTCAACTCAATTTGATACAGGTGGACACCATTTAGTAAAGACACAATATTCAGTTTGAGGTGTCAAAGTTAAAGGGGTGAATACACATGTAAATGAAGCATTTCTGAGAAGTTAGAACAACAAATTAAAAGGTTTAAGTACAAATTATGAAACAAAGCTTGCTGAAAGACGACTCAACTGTATTTTGTATAATATTTTAATTTTGACAAAAGTAAGATACATACACAAAAATAAACTGAGCACTTATGTTCCAAATCTTTAAAAGTACAAAATGCTTTACAATGGAGAAGAGAGAAGTACAGAATAATGTTAACTGCTAGCAATGGCTTCTTCAACACCTTTGGGACTTGCTAAATAGCAGAAGTATCCTCAGGAATACAGGATGTGTAAACACAAGTGTAACCATGCGTTCTTCAACTAACATCCACCGCAGGATTCACAGAATTTAACTCAGTTCTGTCTCATTAACGAAATCCTATACTAATGACTTATCAGGTCAATTTCAAATAAGTGACCCCACTGGTGAAGGTTTCTAATCATCATTGTCTGTTGATTTGTAGTGGTCTTCGTCGATGGTGGAGAAAATGTGACCTTCGTTGCTTAGGAATTCCACTGCTTGCCTGTTGGAGCACACAGAGAAAAAGGAGAAGTATAAAGCATTTTGGACTCAGGCAAACCAAAGCCATAAAATGTCGTTTTACAAGTTGAAATTGTGGTTGAGGTAGCATTTAAACAAAATATAGCAGGTCAATGGTGTGAGATTAATGTGGGCAAGCCAGCTCATGTGAATGAACATGACAAAAACAAATCTAGTGTATTTGTGAAATGAAAGTGTATAATTTACTTACTTGATGACAGCCAGACTTATGCCACCAAGTCTCTGCTTTAGATTCTGAATGCTGATGCCCTGTGGGTCTGGGCAGCCTCTGATCAAACTCAGTACCTTGTGAGATGAACGACAATATTAAAAACATGGTGTCAAACTACAAACACAGCAGTATCCTTCAACTCTAGCAACTTCTGTTTTTTAAAAACCATAACACATTTTCTGAGTAGGCTAATTTCTTGTCATCTGTAGTTACAATAAATAGGCACAGGAAGTCTGACACAGTGATCACATTTACATGCTCAGAATACTCTGGGTTTTGCCCAGAAATTGAGTAATTCCAATAATATTCCATTTACATGCAGCCGTACATGCTCTAGCTGTGTTTGACCGGGGTTGATGCCTTGATGACTTGTTCGACCGTGCAACAATTTAAAATGTCAGTGTTAGGTCAGTGGATCTGGGACACACCGACCCTGAGTGGTCCCTCTGTGCTTACCTATGTAATAATGGAGCCTAACTTTCTAAATGTAGTGTAGTCTATTATAAATATGTCATTTAGGCTCACCTGATTCTGGTTTGTGCTTAACCCATTGTTAGTCATGTCGTTAGAACCTGCATAGGCCCCTCCCATGCTTTCCATGTCCGGCCGTGACATGGGTGCGACGTTACTGCTCACTTCTCCTCCGGCACCCGACTGAAAGAGAAACAAAACTAATTTTTTTTTGACACATTTCCTGGTTAACAGCACAAAGAACATCCCCAAACCTAAATGCTTGTGTAATGTGAACACAAGAAAAGCAGATTTACTGCATAACAGTGTCGGTACACGCTGAAGCAGGTACAGTATACTCTCCTCACACAACAGTTGTCCAACAAATGTAACTTTAAGAATGCCAGTGCTTTTTAGCGTATCAGTATCTCCAAAGTGATGGCACACTTGCGCACATCGCTGATTTCCTCAATACTAACTTAAACGAGGCATTTGTTAACATGGACAGCATTTATAAGAGCTGATAGTTTGCAAACAACAATAAAGGCTGTGGCAGTTTATGCTTTTAAGATTTCTCACCTGAGGTTTGCTGAGCACAATGTGTGCTTGGACGACCTCCAGCATATGTGAGGTGATTTCATTCAAGTCCTCCAGGGGTCTGATACCGAATGCAACCACAGACCTGTGGTTCTGAGACAGGAAGACAGAGGCACTCAGTCAATCTTAAATCAGCTGAAGTCACGTGGCAACCACATGGAGTGAACAGCTCTGCAAGCCATCTCCTCGTAATCATCCTCCTCTTCGTAAACTGCATCGCATGTTTTTCAAGAGACTATGTTGGTTAGTGTACCACATCCTTCTCAAATGGAACAAAGTACAAAATGTATATGATAAAAATGCAATTTCAAAATCATACAACTTTCAGAGTACAACTGCTCATGAAACAAGCTTACATCCACCAAAAAACATCTGTTTCACATGGTCATGCGGCCTCGCAAGGGATCGTTAAAGCAAAAGCTCCCATTTATTTCTGGGTGCCGTAGAGAGGATTTTAGGAGAGAAAACTCACCTGGAAGGAGCGCAGATTGCCAGAAACTTTGACATACGTGCCTGGAGGCAGGACAGTGCTGTCCACACTGGGGTCCTATACAAACCAAAACGACAGTGTTGGTAAGGAGCTACACTTGGTGAGTTTACCAAACAAAGATAAGCTACACCTTCTGAACAAGGACTAATAAAACAACGTTCAGTTGGTACAACAGGAAGTGTTTGAGTTGTGAGAGTGCATACTCGTGGCAAAAAGTGTGGAATTGTTGTCATTGAGTGTCTATTTTCCCTTAGTTATGCTGCTATAGGCCTAGACTGCCAGGACACTTCCCATGATGCACTGAGCTCCTCTCTCGTCTTCCTGTGTGCACTCGTATGCCATAATTGATTGTTACTAACTCAACATGCTTCCCTTTCTCTCCTTCTGCTGCTGTTAGCGAGTATTTCTACCTCTGGATCTGTGGAGTCCCTTGCTCTTGCTCGGCGGCTCCCATTATTGTTACTGTTCTTGTTATTAGTATTACTAATATTGTACTGCTACTACTATTATTTTTATTAATGTTAACACCAGTACCATTGCTACTACTATTGCTTTACGTCTGTATGTGGAACTGTACTGTGCTGCTGTGTGTTGTCTTTCTTTTTGCTCTCAGTCTCTCACCCCCCCTCCCAGATGGCCACCCACCCAGAGCCTGGTTCTGCTCGAGTTATTGTGCTCTGTTAAAAGGGAGTTATTTCTCGCCACCGTCACATAGTGCTGCTCATGGTGGGAATTATTGGGTCTCTGTAAATAGTCAGTCTAGAGCTGCTCTATATGAACAAGTGCTTTGAGATAACTTTGTTATGATATGGCGCTAAATAAATAATAAAACTGAATTGAATATCTATATTAAGTTTATTATACATTTTTTTATGCATATATTACACATTTTACATTTATGTGACCTCATCCACATTTATGTTTGGCTGCCATAACAACTGGATCTATGATCTAATGTGCACGCGAACCAAAACTCCTTCAGGTTAATAAAGTTGACATGTGACATGTGATTCATTGCTCACCAGAAATCATGGTCAGAAATATTCTTCTCATCACTGTTACTTGATACAATAAAATAATCTCCCAGCTAAACATTAAACAGTTGAAGGTAAACGAGGTTGAACAGCTTCTGTTGAACAGGATGCCACCTACAAGGCAGCCTTCTCGGTATTTGGTTATTATCGCAGTTTATTTTTTTGCCGACAGATGGTTCATGCGTCTCATACATGACCGAGTTAAACACAGCAGCACAATATTTTAAAAAAGTTTTTGTGCAAGAGTAAATAATAACATATATTTTCCATCACAACCCTCACTGACCTCTGTGTCTACCCACTGCTTCACATCCATGGGAGCGCCTGTCATGTCATCGACTTTGTACTGGATGTTTGTCATGGATTTGTCCGTGCTCCTGATGACACCCACAATGGTAACCTATGACGAGGAACATGAATTGTTATGTCACAGCGAGATCAAGAAAGTTAAATGCCTACATTGTTATTACAGGCGTGTAAAAATATGATGTAGTGGCTCATCTCTGGATTTGGTACATGCAGCATCAGACAATTCATCCCTCTTTTCTTCAAGGAAGTAGTTAGTAGTTAGTAGGGCCAATTTCCCTTTTTTTCTCATAATATCTATTGGACAGTTATCCCAGCATTGCAGTCACTGTTAATGCACTAATTGACAACTAGGCATGCTAAGTAATAATCATTTTTTCTATAAAAAAGGCCAGAAAATAGAGAAACACACGGTGCATTTTCCCAGACCAAGTGATTATGTATTCACATTGCTTGTTTTATCAACACAACAGCCCAAAACACTCGAGATATTAAGTTTACTTTCATATGACATAAAAAAAAGCCACTAAACCCTCACATTTAGCTCGAGAAATGATCAAAACGATGAATCAAATATCAGAACCGTTGCAGTCAGTATTTTATGTTGGACGACTCATTGATTTAGCAACTAATTTAAGCTGCACATGCAACAATTTTGATTCTGGATTAATCATTAGTCATTTCTCAAGACACACATTTGCTCATTCTAGCTTTCAAATTGGGATTTAACTGCCGTCCTCGCTTTTTCCCCCCTTTCTATACCATTGTAACAAAACAGCGAAGGCTCAGGGAAACACCGTTCACTACTTTCTGACATAGTTTCTGTATCAGCCCACAATTCTAATAACCAGTCGTTTCAGCCCCGGTGCAGCTGGACACTACTGAGAGTTGTTTCCATGTTCTGCCACCGTGCAAGTCCACTGCGTTGTTTCAGCTTACCTGGGCAACTTCCACATCCCCGACTTTGAAGGCCTCATCAGCCTGAGAGGCAGACATCAGCTGAGACACTGTGCACGGGATGATCTGTGTGGCACGGGTTCTCTGCAAAACAGACACCGGTTAACTGCCGTGCCTGACCCCCAAACTGTCAGATTCAACGTGTGTGTGTCACATGGGCACATTGGGAAAGATCGGGGGCCCGAGCTCATGGTGGGCTGATGACCCTCGTCTACTTCAAAGCAAAGTGCAACTTTAGGGACGGTGTTGTTCTGACTGATGTTCAGCGCCATTGTATTGCTCTGCGTCTGTTTCCAGTGTGTGCTTCAGTACAAACCCCTTTCTTCTCTGCTCCCTGGGAGAGGGAAGGCGATGCAAAGCCTCCCGGAGACTGGGTGTAACCCCCGACCATGCTCGACTCGCTGTACCCTCCTGAAAGAAAGCAAGACGGCGGTGACAGCTGAGACGAGGAGACGTTTATTCGTCATATGCTTCCCCGTTCATTAATACACTTATTCTCGCTAAGTGCGTTGACGGCAAAGACACTTTGGTGGGACATGCTAACGTTAGCCGCAGCCAGACAACGTCAACAAGCCGACCCGACCACTGTTGTGAACACACACTTCACAACAGTGACATTAAACTCACCCTGATTCCACATGTCGGCAACGTTAACGACGTTAATAAAACCAAATGTAAAATGTCACCGACACGCTGTAGAGAAGGGACAATGGCCGCGCGCAGTTCCGCAGGACTCGCTCCTTGTGGAATCCCGCGCGCCAAACCGAATGTAAAGCGCATGCGCGTAGCAGAAGTCCCGCTAAATCCACAGCAGTGTCAACAAAGCCCCGATAAAGGCTTGTCAGACAGTCGTTCCTCCCTGGCTGTGTACGCATGCCGTCTTTTTCGCTGATTGCCGACTCCAACTCTCAAATATGGCCCCATTCACACATTTAGCGTCTATTTACCCGAACTTTGGCTCTTATATCTTGTTGGGACAGCACACAGCTTTGGAGAGAGAAGCGCCTGACAGGCAAATTTCGGGGCCTACCGCCACTTTGCTGCGTTCATGACCTGTTGGAAATACTGCAGACACATCTGCACAATACACAATACATCTGCCACCTGATGCGTGAACGTTGTCTACACTAAACCGCAAAAGTCGTAGTCAATAACATACATTCCTCAGTTAGTAAACGTCAGTCAGCATAATGTAGGCCTATATTTATATAATAACGATAGGCATAATGTCCTCAAGCAATTCTAAAATGTCTACCTTATGTCTAATTTTTAATGTTCTTGTGCTTGATTATCATCCTGCTGTCAAATTAATTGTAATATGAATAAGATATATTTGTGTATTCAAAGAAATAAATTATCTGCATTTTATAGTGCACAAATTACTACCCCAGCTCCGGAAAGTACGAGCATTACCCGAAGGCAGCATAAGCGCCTCAAGACTTCTGTCGTTTTATATATATTCAAATAAATATTACGTTTACAGTATAACAAAAATGGAAACATTAACACGCCGATTAAAAACCATGAACCCATTTGTGCTGTGAACCCAGGCCTACTGTAAATCTTCATGCCATAGAGGGCAACTGTAATAGTAGACCTGCTGGTTTAATCTTTAGCCTACATAAAAATAGTTCCTATGGATTAGTGTAGCCTATCTGGTGCCTTTTTATAAATACGCACTGTTTAGTCATTACAACGCTTCAATCTTTGAATTAAGTCTTTGGAGTATAATTCCATATGGTACAGAATGTTAGTACAGTACAGTACAGTACAGGCTAGATGTGTTCTGGGTCTGCTGTCAGAAATCTAGCGGCTCCTAATTTGGCAATAATGGACATTTACCCCTGAACCTCTTTAATTATAGGATAGGTGCAGCCTGTAGGATTTCAGAGGCTGTTAACCTTTCGTTCATATTTGACATCAGAGGGAACAGCATAAAGTGTCTCGCTTGCAGAGAAGTGGACAGGCCGAAGACGCGTCATGAATGTATCTTATCTTGCCTTATCATTTATAGACTTAACTCTCAAACGTGGACTTGACTTTCACCTTGTCGCTGTCCTCGGAGAGTTCCAACATGTCCGTAGTAACGCTGCTCTTATCCGGGCTGCTTTTCAAACCGCTTCTGGTGCTGTCGGGTACGTAGCCAACAAAACACCACATTGTGGTACACAACATTCAAGTGTTTCACCTTCGTGTGCGCAACTATGTATTGTTTGTATCCAGGAAACTTCTGGCACATCACAGATCTGCACTGGGACCCAACATACGAACTGACCGGTGATCCTGAACTTGTGTGCGCATCAAGCGGCAAACGACCTGCAGCCAATGCGGGGACATTTGGAGCCTACGCTTGTGACTCGCCATGGCACCTTATCAACTCCTCTGTGCATGCCATGAGGGGCATTCTACCGGACCCGGACTTCATTGTGTGGACAGGGTGTGTATCTAGTTTAGGCTGATTGACATTTTTCATGATGAATTCTTCGGACATAATCATGCACTATAGGTGCACAGCTTGGGAGTATTGTGCCACTTTCTTGGACCCTCTCCGGACCCAAAACATCCTCACCTTTCCCCACTCAGCATTTAATCTATACTAGTACCCATTGTTGTGCTCCTCAGAGATGACACACCGCATGTACCCGATGAGGATCTGGGAGAAGAAGCAGTGGTCCACATTATCAGCAACCTTACCTACCTGATAAGTCAGGTGTTTCCAAGTAAGTGTGTGGTCAAGAGGCATCGCGCGTATGGCTATCAACATATACCGATTCATTCATATTAGTCATGAATGCTTTACATTGCTGCCGTCCTTAGACACCAAAGTGTACTCTGCCCTGGGCAACCATGACTACCACCCTAAGAGCCAGCTTCCTGCAGCCCCAAACTACATCTATGATCAAATAGCAGAAATGTGGCAGGACTGGTTGGATCCAGAGTCCCAAAGAACATTTAAAAAAGGTGGATAGAGACTCCTGTGATACTTTGAGATTTGTTCATTTGATATTAATGTCAATAAATCACCTTATGACACAAATTGTGCATAAAACACAAATTATAGACTTGAAAGCATGTCCAACTGTGTCATTCATTTTCTAAAATATATATATTTTTTCCCCATAGGTGGATATTACACAGAAAGGCTGTTGAATCAAACAGGTTTCAGGATGCTGGTCCTCAACACTAATCTCTACTATGACCAGAACAAGCAGACCCAGGAGATAGATGACCCAGTGGGCCAGTTTAGCTGGGCGGACCAGGTTCTTTCAGAGGCCGCCAACAACAAAGAAAAGGCAAAGCATCTTGTGTATCTGTGTGTTGCCACAGGGGTTAAATTTAATTTAATTTCCATTATCTGCTATCCTGCCTTCTGTCATTTTGCTGTCATGTTTGAATTACTGCTTAAAAGGGGAATGACATATCCAGCACATAATAAATACCTCATTCCTCTTGGGTAAAGAGGAAGAACACTTTGAGTTTACATTCTCTGTATGACTAATTGCATTACTATCTCAAGTCTTGCAAAAAGATTAACAGATTAAAATAGCAGAACTCTGACGACTGAGAATAAAAATATATTATTTTTGCAAACTCTGCATTGGTTTCTCTACCAGGTGTACATAATCGGCCACGTTCCCCCAGGTTCCTTTGAGAAGAAGAGAAATAAGCCGTGGTTCACACCTAAATTCAACCAACTATACTTGGATTTAATTCAGAAACATCACTTGATCATACTTGGACAGTTCTTTGGCCATCATCATACTGACAGCTTCCGAATGTTCTACAACTCAGCGGGTAGGGTCAGACTGTTGTGACACTACAGCTGCTGCTAATGCTTTTCCTTGCTTTGCAACAGTAGTGATTGATTGCTATTTAATTGATTTAGCTTTTACTTTTCAGTATCGTGACTGCGATGCACAGCGACACTCACATCAAGTGTCCAGATGTTTCCTATTTACCTTCTGGCACATGATACTGTGGTAATCAGAGGTGATAGCTCTTCTGTTTGTACAGGCACTCCTATCAGTACGATGTTCCTCAGCCCAGGTGTGACACCGTGGAAAACAACACTTCCTGGAGTTGCGGATGGAGCCAACAACCCTGGGATTCGTGTCTTTGAATATGACACCCAAACACTCCTTGTCAAAGTAAGTCAAGGCCAGTCTGTAATTTCTTTTGAAATATGTTTAGGAGCACTTCTTAGCTGCAATATTAGTTTTTTAAAAGGATATGCAACTGCCATGAAAGCACCTATTGTTTTGGTTACTGTTCCTTTTTTTAAAAATCACACCCAGGATGTGGTGACCTATTATCTGAACCTGACTCACGCTAATGCAGCCCGCGAACGCTGGGAGAAGGAGTACCGCCTCACAGAGAGCTTCAGAGTACCAGACGCCTCCCCAGCCTCCATGCACCAGGTTCTGGAGCGCATTGCTAATGACCGCTGCTACCTACAGAAGTACTACGAGTTCAACTCCGTCAGCTATGACCTGACGGAGTGTGACAGTCACTGCCGTGTCGATCACGTGTGTGCAGCCAGAGAGGTAGACTTTCACAAGTATGAACACTGTCTGGAAAAAGAAGGGGCAGCTGCCACTTATGGTGGGTTGCTGCCGGTCCTCTCTGTGGCCGTAAGTCTGGTGTTGGCCAATCGGTAATGATCATCTGTGTCACATACAGTATGATGTTTTAAATATATTATTGAAGCTTCAGGGAGTCATTGGATTGAAAAACTGAAATTCAAGATCAAGAACATCGTGGTCATATAAGTATCTGTTTTAAATGATATCTAAAATTTAAGTGGGTCGTGCACTGGATGTACTTAAGCATGGAATAAACAACCTTTGGCTTCAGCAATATTTGGTGTGGCCTCTTTGCAGCGGTTTATTGGTACTGGTTGAATATTTAATTTCTGGTCAGTAGGAGAACTATGTGGTATTTATGTGGCTCAAGAGGCGGAAGTGCATGTCAGTCAACTGTTGTCCTGGATCAAATCCAAACATTTGTAAAATATTTCTCTCCAGCAAGCTTTTCCTGTCTAAATCTACTGTATATATTTAATAAAACCAGAAATGGCTAAAACTGTTGTTTATTGGGTGAATGTTATTTTAGCAGCAATAATCAATTCACTGTGATATCTGTATTATTGCAACAGCAAATCTGTTACATATAATATAAATTATCTACTCGTGCCCATAAACTTAGATGCAATGCAACCTGTTACTAAACATATTAGATAAAGCTGCATTATCTGGGATGTGTAATGCTTCCTGTTATGCCATATTGCTATATAAACATTTAATGGGTTTACTGTCGGTAAGGTTAGGGGAAGTCAAAATGTTATTGAATAACATGACAAATACTGGCCTTTGAGCTTGCTGTGGAGACACATTTATTGAGTGTTGCGCTTGGGCAGTGTATTTGGTTGACAACAGTAATGTGGCAGTCCTGTGGTTACACTTCAGTTCACACACTTTGGTCACGGCGTTGAAGTGATTTGTTGAGTCTATTCACATGATCAGCACCTGTTTAGCGCAAGAGAAAGGCTGCATGGCTGCGTCCAGAGCTGTGCTGTAGTCTTGGAGGCCCACCTTGGTGCAGGCCGGAGCCGTCAGCTTTCCCTGCCGGATGAGGTAGCACAGTTCATCCAGCATGGCTCTAAATGCCCGTCCATCTAAGGAGGAAGTGTAATTGCTCATGAAATTCATTTTAAAATACTTGTTTGGTGGGCTTGATGTATGAAAGAGGAAACTCCATGCCAACTCACTGTTTGAGTGATCTTTCTTCCACTGTGTGACCCAAAATCCCCGGACCTTCACATCCTTGAAAATAAGAGCACTCTGGAGAGAACAAGCTTAGTAAGTGTAATCAGAAAAAAGTGCCCGTGAAGTGTAAAGTTTAATCTGGAAGGACGTAAGAGGGTTCATCTTACCACAGGGACAGTAACTGGCTGTTTGGCCATCCCTCCATATGTCACCATAGAGCCTCCAAACCTGGAACACATGGGAATAATGACATTTTATAATCAGATTTTCTCTTCAGTGTACGATATTAGATCATGTCATAAACATAAGCATCCTCACTGTAAATGCCGGAGCAGCTCTGTTGCGCTCTTGCCTCCAACTCCATTCAATGCCAGTTTAGGCTTTAGACAGGCCTTTTTAAAAGAAATTTTTGTTTTAATTGGGACTTTGATTATTCACTAATAACCAAAGCCACATGGCCATATATTTTAACCAGTCTACAGACCCACAGACCTTGAACAGTTCCTTAATCTCAGGCCGCCTCAGTGCTTCTTCTTTGATCACGTGAGTTGCTCCGATGGCCTTCAGCTTATCACTGAGCTGTGTGAACTCTGGCCTTTGAAAAGGAAGACACGGTCAGCTGGCCACCAGAGGCAGACTGATAACCTGAGCCAACGATTAGGACTGAAAAACACTGTCACTTTAGAGTTCATCTAACATGACCGAGTTCACCTGTCTCTGACGACGTTGATAGTGTTTATTCCTCTTGCAGCAGCAATCTGTATAACAGCCTGCCCAACTCCACTGTTGGCCGCGTTCTGGATCACAGAATCACCTCGGAAGACAGCAGATTGAGGGAAACTGTCACATGATGGCTAAGACTACTGCACAGCATGTCATGTTTTAAACATACCGTAGGCAGGAATACTGCATCATTATCAGCACTTTAATTAGGCATGTTGTTCTCATCATGCGTCTGCCAGATTACTTGTTGATTAATGAATGAATGAATGAATGAATGAATGAATGAATGAATGAATGGAGCTTTAAAGGTGCAGGATTCCTTCCTATGCAAGTTTACACTATTGGTCGTCACGTAATTACTTTGGGTTTCTACAACCAGGGGGCTGATGGTTTCATCAATCTGGTTGCTAAAAAAGCAACATAACCAATATTTCCTTTTGGAAGTGGAAATAAAGGGACTCCTTCTTGTAATCCAGGGGTTTGGAGTTCTGTGAAAGAAAATGAATTTCATGACGTGGAAATGATTACCTGGCTTGAGATCTTCAAAGTCTGAGAGCATCCTGAAGGCAGTGCAGGGATTCACCCCCAGGGTGGCAGCAGCCAATAAGGGAATGTCATTCGGCAGCGAGATGACATCCTCCTCAGCTAGCACTGCCTCTGTCCTCCATGTCCCTGCTCACACAAAGGCACAGCACTCTTGAGATCTCATGTTTGGAGACATAACTGTGACCATGGACTCATTCATGTAATTCAAGCTGTAATTTACCAAGACCAGCATCTTTTGGAATGACCCAGTCTCCTGTTTTGAGGGACTTCACGTGGCTGCCCACTTCTACAATCTGGGCCACTCCCTCGTTGCCCCCAACAGCAGGGAGGTCAGGCAGGATAGCATAAGTACCTGAAAAGACACTGTCAGATTAACAACTGACCTTCCTACCTTACAAAAATAAATACTGTGTTGGGGTTCTTGGATATCGTGTTCCTGTTGTTAGAGCTGAACAACAAACCAAATACCTTGAATCATGTTGATGTCAGATGGGTTTATTGGAGCTGCCAGCATTTTAACCAGGACATCCTTTGCACCTATGCGGGGCAGAGCTACGTCCTCCAACCTGGCAAAAAAAAGGAAAAAAGGGCTCATTCTTGCCCCTAGTGGCCGCTGGGGGAAGAGCAATCATTACAGCTGAGATTCTGACCAAGCCCCCAGGAAGTGAGCCAGGCTCATGGATGTATAAACACACCGGCCAGACAAAGCCCAATAGACCTTTGGGGGCAGTAATGAGCCCATTACGGCTTGGCACACACCACAATAAGGCGAAGAAGACTCCGCGCTGCAAAAATTACTTGGACAAGCGACACAAAGGTGAGCTGTATGCATTATCGGAAGCGTTTTCAAACGTCACATTTCAATATTACAAAAGAAAAGACTGCAGGGATTAAGGCTAACTGGTTGGGTTTGACAAATTCTGCTTTGCCGCCCCATCAACGAGCAGTGCGCGGCTTCCCTGAGCTTTACGGTGGTACTGCGAGAGACAGCTTGCATGGTCACAGGAACGAATAAACGACTTGTGTTCAGTGTGTATTTAAACAGGCTCGCTTACTGAACGACGTGAGAAGGGCCTCCGTGTGTCCTGTAAAGCAGGGCCTTGCAGGTTCGTGCTGCGTGTCCCGCTGAACGACTGAAGCGGGAAGCCGCGGCGTCATCACCGCGCCTCGAACATTTTAAAACAGCAGCGGCGACTGTCTGGCTTCTTAAACAGCCTGCGTGAAGTGGCGGCCACATCGCGACACGGGCGTTCACTCTGAAATGTAATAACAACACCGCTGTGCAATGACATCGGTCATTTGAAGTGCGAGTTTTGCTCGCATTCCTCCGACCGTTCGGCCATTTTGGATTCTGCCCCGTAAGGTTTGCGTCATTGAAAATGTAAACAGAGAACGGCGCCCCTGGTGGATCAACGCGGTAACTCCTTGCTCTAGTTGCACGCATGGCTGGCGACCGTCATTTTTGTTTTAGGGGGTTTGCCAGGCAGAAGAAAGAGGAATTGATCGTTTTCTTCTGTATTTCACTTCATGTCATGGAAACACTGTGAGAGACTGTGAACATTAGTCAGATATTTTGCATATGTGTTTTTTCATACACGACTGAACATGTTCTCACACGATCTAATCAACATCAGTGGACTGTAACTAAGTATATTTACTCAAGTACTGTGCAGTTAATTGTAAGTGCTTCTTGTTAAGAATGCCCATACATATACTTCCACTACATTTCAGAAGGAAGATTTAATGTATTGTCTTTCTTAATCCATTACTTGTTTAGTCTAGAACTCTAAAACATCACAAATTCTCAATTTCACTATGTCTTGTTTTGTCAGCATGAAAGTTCCAAACCAGTCCAAAGATATTCAATTTACAATTTAAAGTGTTTTGTTGAAGGAGAGAAGCTGAAAATTTAGCAATTTGAGAAACAAGTTTTTGGCATTTTGTTTGCTTGAAAGGACCGTTGGCCTATCCAAATTCTGTTTGACTAATCGATAAATCATCAGAATTCCCAGCACTAAATCTGTTTGAAAGTTATAGTTACTAGTTACTTTAAATTAAGACTGATATTCTACATACAAAAACATATAGCTATTGAGCATGTAATCTGACTTGTTGTAAAATAAACTTCAAGACTGGGCACGAAATAGTTAAAATTAACTCCAGCTCGACCAGCTACACCACTAAAATGCTGTGAATGCTTTGCAATAAGGCCTACTTGATAAATAGTTTAAGTTGTAATGAGTGGCTTTATTAAGACTTACTAGATTTTTTTCAAAGACTATTACAAAGGGAAAATGTATGGGTCCACATGATGAATACTTTGACACTATACAGTACACCCTGCTGCCAGTAACATGTATTTCAGTAAGGTTTTTAATGCAAGATTTTTGCTGTAATGTTAGTTTACAATTGTTAGAGCAGGAAGGCAAGAAAAAAAAAAGACATGAATAGTGACATATTTACTAGGAAATGGAGCAGATCTTTACATATA
The DNA here is from genome assembly GCA_036023855.1 of Gadopsis marmoratus. Lineage (NCBI taxonomy): Eukaryota > Metazoa > Chordata > Actinopteri > Centrarchiformes > Percichthyidae > Gadopsis > Gadopsis marmoratus. The sequence continues at coordinate 11,122 of JAVQJF010052053.1, read as the reverse complement.
GAAACATAATCACAGTAATACTTTGAAAAGCCTACATGCTGCACATCATTGACAAACTAGCCATTAAATCAAGATAAGAAAGATCAAGATAGTTGTAGTCTTGTGGCAACAAACATTGATACATTCATCAGTATTAAATGCACATTTCTTTTGGAAGTAGCTCGAGCCATTCATCTGATAAGATAAAAACACCACAAGTTAAAATGGCTGATGGTCACAAACAAGATGTACACAGGAAGCAAACTGTGATCCAGAATGCTTGGATATGCGTCAAATGTTACCCTGAGCACATAGTCTTACAGGTCCCTGGATTTTCAAGGCATAGTTAACCCACCTAACACCCGACAATCATATCACAATAACACCACTGAGGGGGGTCAAAGAGGCTTGTTGCAATCAGAATGTCTTTCATGGACTTTAGTTTCCAAATGATACCTTGAAAACATCAAGTCAAGCAGAATATTGCAAAACATTACACATATACAACACTTTTTAACCTTTGTTGAACTGTTATCTAAACAGTGGGCGTCTGAATCCAATTTAGAGTTTGACAGATGAGTCAGTCAGTGGTTTCAGGGATTTTCAAGAACGTTTATCACAGAGGTGAATAAAAATAATTCATGCGTGTCCCTTTTTTAAATGGAGAGGAAGGAAAGTGTTCCAAAGTTAGAGGATACACTTGCACTGCACTGGATAAGTGGTAAATTCAACATAAAAATACACAGAAAAGTAAACCATTCTATCTAATCAGAGCACTTACTTTAACAATCTTTTAATCCTTTCATAACCTGAGTGGGATTATCAAAACAACATATGCTCCTGTAGCCTTTTACACTTGGAAAACCTAGGAATGCATAACAGCAGAGTATGAAACAATATTTTAGAGTTAAGTCATCCGTGACACATTCTTTTTGTCATAAGCATTGATAGTCTGAAACACCAAGTATCGGCCATGTGTTGAGATGAGACAACCCCCGGATTATATACTACTAGCCCCAATCCCTTTAACAATATTCTACTACATCCCCATCTACAACGATTATAGAGGAAAAATTACAATAATAGTGGAACATTTTCTTCATATCTTATCATGGCAAATTATGTTAAAGAGGAGAAAATATAAAGAACACCACACTGGGTGCACGGGCAGTTGGCAAAGTAAAAGTCAAACTTGTAAATCTCAGGTCCGTGACATTTGTAGTAATTGCTTCTTTTTTTTTGCCACATTCTTAGTATCTTAGTAAAACGAGAAACTGTTGCACCAATACATTCCCAAACCCGTTTTACTTGGGCTTCCTTGCTTCACGTGATGCGGATGAGCATTCAGTCCCTGCTTTGTCTTGAATAAACACTCCTCGACTCCTTCCAATCAATCTGAAGTATTCCCTGAGTTTTCAGATTGGCATTTCCTGAGACGAGCCTAAGAGTGGAGTGTTTTCTTTTTTTTTTTTTACCCAACCAGCAACCGACTGTATATGGTATATGAAAATCTAAAAAATATAATATAGAATATGAAACATATAAAAGAGATTAAACTGAATATAAAAATTAATTAATGCATCTTACACATGATTAGTGCAGAGTAACATTGCATTGGTTTTTGGCATATATAGGAATAACAATGGGGACTCTCTTCTGAAAGCCTCATTGCGCACACAAAAAAGGAATTTAAAAAAAAAATCATACAAGGTAAAGAAAATAAAACAAAATCACAGTTTACAGTCAGTCAGTCCTCAATACCATGTACCTGTACAGTACTGTCTAATGTTACTCTTGTGTCGCAATATATTAGTTACACTGTATTCATACTGCATTGAATTATTGTTAAAGGATAATGACAATTATTTATCAAGCACTTATGTACAAAGTAATACAAGTACCTTGATGTTACAAATGTGTTACCCAAATATATTCTCGAGTCATATGCAGCTTTGAATGATATGACAGTTTTGTTGACGTCTACTAGAACATTCATTGCATTCATTGCAGAGAGGAGCAGAAGGAGAAGCGGCAGGACTCTTGCAAGAAAATAAATAAGTAGTATGATTTTTTTTTTTTTTTTTAAAGGCTTTAGAATAATCTTACATATATATTAATTGGGTGTAAAAGTCTTGTCAGCGTCTCCTGTAAAATGGGAGTAAAATGCTGATTAGCTAGCTAGTTCTACATGCTCCTCCGTGCAGGCTTGGTGTTCCTGAACTATTACCCTACTAAGGGTTTATAGGGAGGTAATGTCTTAAATAACTACCTAGAAAGGGATCCCACACAATTATAAACAAAAACATCAGCCTTGTCACTGGCAAACGCCATGCCGGATTCAAGTATCGAGAGTATCGAGCTAGCTGACCCCTCAGTAATGCAGTCCACTTCAAGTATCTTATTAGGAGCGATGATGCACATGTATTGGGTTTAGTATCACATCTGTTGGAATTCTATCAAATCCAAGTTGAGGTAATTATAAAGCAGCAGCATTTCACATAGCAGCCAATAAAAGGAGAATATACTGAAGATGGAAAGTTGTCTAAGATCATGCTTCCAGCTTTTAAGAAAGGTTAAAAAGTAGCTTAACACCCGGCTGAAAAGAAGTGTGTTGCTGCCCCCTCTGGTTGAGACTTTAAAGAGTAAGGACACTCAGTCAAAAATAAATCTGTCTTTCCCTGCCAAATAGTGGTGACAACATGTTTTTCTGCACTCTGAGCAGCTGTGATGTCGGCCGACAGTTCAGTCACAGAGTCGGGTGTGTTATGCTACTAGTGGCTAATGCAGACTCAAGTGAGACGCCTCAATCAGAGATGAAGGGCGGGCTACAGAGGTCTGGTAATGTCTAATTTTTCTAACTCCACACCGCCTGCCAGGAGAGACGGTGTTGGGTGTAGGCAGAGGTGTGCTTTGTTGCACCTGTAAGCAAACCCAACAGTGATGTTACGAGGGCCTGGACTGCACCTGTACATCACTGCAGAGAGGCGTGAAGTTCAACCACTGGAGATTAGTAAAACAAGACTTTCAGCGAGTGTTAAGGAGGCATATTACAACTAATGGCAATGCTGTGTAAATACTGTAGTGCAAAAAAGATGTGATTTAATCCCAATTCAAATCAATCTTCAAAACTGTATTCCGAGAATATTTGGTTTACCATCAGCTGTTAGAATGACAGTATTAGTAGCAGACCATACATGCACCAATGAGGTAGACCGTGCACCTTTAGACAGCCAGCAAAACGCTGGATGAAAATAATGACATGACAAAAAAATAACTCTGACCAAAAGCTGGAAGCCACTTCTGGTCTGACATTCATTTGGCCCCAGGATTACTGGATGGTCAATAGCAATATTGGCACATGCCAAAACATTGCCTATATACCCTAAAACCCGTCCCATGTGTTTTCGCAAACCCTCCCTCTCCCCATGCGATATGCAAACTAACATTCATTACAGAGGTACCAACTGTCACGTCTCTGTCTTGTCGGATAGTGAGGTGTAACACTCAGGAAGGAGACTAAATGGTAAGGCAGCAAAAGTGTAGCTCTATACTAAACACACGCGGAGTATTATGCAAAAACAGAAAAGGTATAATGCCCACAGGAGAGGCACAGGATCGCATAAAAAGAAGAACCGATTCTACAAAAATCATCAAGATAATCCGTTACGTGGCACTGCTCACTACGCAAACCTCTCACAGAGCAGCGGCGATTCACACATTTAGAAAGCTGGCTGAGTGCAATAATACAGCAGTATTCCTGAGTGTTACACCAAATGAACAAACAAAAAATAAACATCAGCAACATTCTTCATAAGCAATTTTTTTTTTTTTTTTTTTTAACCTGAGGTAGTTCCAAAAGCAGCTTCAACAGGCGGAAGGTGTCCCATCCCTCCATCAAAGCAGTTTGATTGGCCTCTGTGCTTCCTCGGCGTCAGTGTTGCCCAATTTCTTGTTTAATCAGAGGTCTCCGGCGGCGGTACAGAGTGGCTGTGCTTCTCCTCGTCTCCTTTCGAGGGAGACGGTTTTCCCTGAGACACCGGCGAGGACTGTTGTGCTTTGATTGGGCAGTTGGCAACCATGTGGTCGATGCTCTGGCAGAAATGGCACTTCTTGGGCTGGGGTGGTAACTTGCACTCTTTGGCGTGGTGGTCCAGGCCTCCGCAATTGTAGCACCTACAAGAGCAGAGAGCAATTAGTTAGATGTAACATGTGCTTAAACATGTGCTTTTGGCCTCCACTTATTCCTGAGGGAATATCTGGCTCTTTAGCTGCTAAACACGCCACTATGTTCACCAGCTAGTTTCTCCATTTGTCTGCTGTTTGGTGCTAGGCAAGTAGCGTACCGTCTCTTTTTAGAGCTTTTTCACTTAAGACGGCTGCCTGTAGACATGTTTTCTTAAAAGCATCTGCTGTTTCTCCCCAATTGACAAATCTCTGATCTATGAAGTCATTTTAAACCTTTACCCGCAGGACGCAAGACGTGCTACCTCTCTAAAACATCGATTGTATATTGAACCCTGATTGGCTTCTAAACTAGTTGTGATGCCATATAATCCAGCTTGTACAAGCATAAATTTAACTTAACCTCAGAGAAACGTTCCTCCTTCAGCTGATGATTGTGGAAAAACGGGCGTTTAGTGCGATACTCTGCACATACTTAATTCTGCACTTTGACGGTAAAACATACCAAATGTGGGAACAATAACCAAAGCACATTTCTGAGTTGAGGGGGACTTTCAGTTGCACCTGTTTGCCACTACATGGCAGTATTTCACCTGGAATGAATTGAGTTTACATTTGGTCATAAAGGGCATTTCAGGTCACACCACATTGCTCTTTGGAGGAGCACACCAGGTCAGAGCATCTCAGAACATGTCTTATATGACCAGAGATTTACAGCCAAAATGTTTTAAATCTGCTCATTAGTATCCTTTGGGCAAGCAGTAGTTTTGGGAAGCTTTAATTATTCAAGTACCATTACAGAATTGCAAGAATTAAGTGGCACGGCTCCTATTTTCCATGGACCTCATTTAGTTACTATGGCAGAAACGTCCCATTGGACTCTATTGTATCAAAGTAAGACATCCGTTTCATCAACGTTAGAAATGAACACCAGGAGGGGTCAGCGGGAGCCATCAGGGATGCCATCAGCCTCCTCTGTGGCCACGCGTTCAGTGGCAGAAGACAGATGGGTGGTGGGCGTGGGGTGGCTCAGTCTGTGCCACCATTGTAGCAGCAGATTTGGACAAGGTGGCTACCGAGGGGTCAGAGTGGCTTTGTAGCGGTGGCCGTTTGGGGTGGTGTCAAGGTCTATACTGTCACATCACAGAAGCTCCCTACATCAGCATCCATCAGGAGGCAAGTGGAGGGAAGGGGAAGTGGTCCCTTTGTCTAAAAAAGCTGCAGTAATGACCTCTGAACCCTGCCCCCCACCCTCCACCCTCTCTTCAGTTCTCTAACCCCCAATTCCATCCCAGCCCCCAGCCCTCTTGCATTTACTCATACACTATTGCCATGACAACGGTGACCTTTCACCCCCTTGCCTGGGCTCTTGCATCTGTTATCAATTAAATGGACAGGATCTCTCTCTCTCTCTCTCATTTATTTATTTATATATATATATATATGCACGCACTCACATACATGCGCACACTAACAAAGGTGGTCTATAAAACATTGAGTGAAAAACAGTTGGTGGCAAGCTGGAAAGAAACAGTATAGTAGTCCTTACTCCTGTCCTTTTATAACCCTGACTATTGGTATTAAATATGATCAATCATACATTAACCTATTAAACACCATCCAGTGTTGCATAATGAAATATGCTAAAGGGGAACCATATCTTATCAATGGATCAGTGAGGTCTAGGGAGAGTTATTGAACCACAGCGGGCCTCCCAGGACTCTTTGAGGCGGTAATGATCTCTGTTCTCACACTTACTACTCTCAGGCTCTAATCAGAACTGACAGGAGGGTGAAGTTGATACACCTCTAGCCCCATGCTATATTGATATTCAAAGAAATACCCCCAAAAAATCTAGGCCCTCCCCCTTTGACACTTGTCTCTTTCACTTGGAGGGACGTTGTTGCCTTTGCGTGAAACGCTTGAATCTTCAGAAGAAATGTTTCATGAATAAAGATATTTCGGGGCTTTTTTGGGGGGTAACGGTCACGGGACCTGAACTCATTAAAATAGCTCTTACTTTTCAAGGGTAATTTATGTTCAGATCAAACAAACATAAAAATATTTTTAAATCACAATCGCAGTAATGAAGACTGACATGCTTAAGGCTATTCCTATCACAGAGTTGGCTACATTTGTAAAACCTCTTAAGTAAAAGTTGTCATTCCCTAAAGAAGAGGAAGAATAACCAGCAAACATTTACATGTGTATGTTCTTAAAATTTGTTTTTTTTTGGGGTTTTTTAGTAGAAGAGGTTTAAGAAAAGAGAGAGAGTCAGTGGGTGTGAATTCACTAGGGGCCAGCAGATTTAAACAGTTATTGATCCAGGTCACACATCAAGCCTGCTGGTGTGACCCTTGCTAGGGCTGGAGGTGGGGGTTGGGGTCGAGGAAGAGGAAGGGAAATAGGGAGAAACTAAAACACCATTGTATATCTGATCCAAACTGAACACAACAATGATGGTTTGTGGACTGCTGAGAAATAAAGCCTACATGGGTCCCTAATGTAATCCGTTGCTGTCCAATGCAAACCACGCATCTTCAAATTTGGTGAATGATTTAGAATCTTTTTTTAGATAAACTTAAAAATGTTCCCTTGCAGGTTTGGAATATTCTCATACTTCTTACGCTAAATAAACAATTTGAAACATTGTATTATCTGAAAAATGCATTGTCAAAAAGCTGAAAACACCAGTTTTTATTCATTCATAAGTGTTTTGGAGATGCATGGTTTTCACAGGACAGCCAGCTTTTTGATGCAAAGTCACATCTTTAATGGGTACTTTGTGGGGGATCCTCTCAGCACATTTTAGTGTATGAATGTAGTTGTGGCACTGCTAGCATTAATGAATGGCAGCCTTGAGGCCATTTGATTTCAAAGTTCTGCAGCTTGATTTTTCCTGTTAGTATTGGGGAGTTTGGATCCAGTGTAGCAGAGAAACAATCTAAGGGTTTGTGCCATTACAGAAAATCTTAGAGGCAATGCAATTCCCATTTATAAACGAGCAAACATTTTTATTTCTTTCCTGATCTTTCCCAGTGCACCCCTGCTTACCTATCTCCCTTTGAACGTCGCTTCTGCACCTTCTTGCCTTTGGGTCTCCTTTCACTGCCCACACAGTGGATGCCACCTGGTCCGGTAACTCGCTGCGACTCCAGGCCCTTTGATGACTTCTTGAAGGTAAACTCGACCGCCTCGCCCTCCTTCAGGCTGCGGAAGCCTTCCATGTGCAACTTGCTCTGAAAGGTGACATAGGAAGAGGATTCAGGATCCAAATTATTGTTTGGTGTTGGGGGAACTCCACGTTTATAATGACTTTGGTTTGTTAAGCCCTAATTGGTACGACAGGAGTCAAACCACAAAGGGATGAATGAATGTCTCCCCCCCCCCAATCACAGACCTACAGCAGATCATTCTTAGTTGCATATACAGCTCTGGAAAAAATTAAGAGACCACTCCAAATTTTCCAAAGTTCATTTTACTCAAACATATAAATAGTAAAACCAGAGAAATGATAATTTTGCAGTGGTCTCTTAATTTTTTCCGGAGCTGTATATAGTGAAAATCTGATTTTAAAAAGTGTCCAAATCACCTCCACATTGAGCATGTGGATACTTCCACCCTTGAGAACAACCCACACCCATTCTTCGCTGCGTGATACCATCAGAGCACGATAGCACTTATCAGGTACAGATATTTTAAGGTGAACATTACGTCTCACCTGATGAACCGTCACCACAAAGCTGTTCCCGCTCTACCAATCACTTTGTACACATAGTGCCTTTTATGCAGAAAGGCACCGTTTGCTTAATGTGCTTTGTCTTTTTGAGTGGTAAATCTGACGAGGATAACCTTCAACCCATCCCCCCCACTCCGGAGGAACAGCATTCCACACTGCTGCCCCCACCCCATCCCTCTTCCCACCCACATCACAAAGCTCTACTAACACACTGACCACCACCACTAACCCTAAACTGCAGGATGCAGGGGTTACTACTACGGTTGGGGGTTGGGTGAGAAGGCAGCGTGGCTTCTCTGGGAGGTTGGGGGTCAGGGTGACATTCCTTGGATAGTTGTTTGGCAGAAAGACGTGGAAGATAAAAGTTTAGAGAAAGCACTAATGATTGATATCTCCCCTGATTGATTTTTGTGAAAATTCATTTTGTAGCGTGTTTGATGAACAGCAGCATTGGAGAGGTGTGTTAGCTTAAGTAATCAACGATGGAACTGGAGCTTTGACTATACTCAGAGTCAACACTAACTTATCTCAGCTACATATTCAGTGAATCAATGTTCACCTGAAGTGGCCTATGAGGAGGTTCGTCTTCTTGATACCGGTGTCTTGCCAGAAACGTTTCCAATTCCAGGGAGATGAAGGAAGGGAAGGTGTGGTGTGGTTTTGAAGATAAAACCCAGAGATTGGCTGATACAACATGGGAAACCCCTCTCTGAAATACCCTCGGTGGGAGTGTGAGATTAACTTGTCACAACTATAGCAGACTGTTGACATAGGATGAAAGATCCATGATGTAGCAGGTTTGTTTTGACAGACATTAATCCAGTTATCTTTCATTTGAGTAAAGTCACAACCATCTGTTAACCAAGGACGACGGTCTGCACTCTGCGTTTGCCAAAACACGAACTTCTCAAAGCACACGGTTTATTGTGAGGAAAGTGTGGGGTCTGCTTTAAACCACACCCTACAGGAGAATCTTTTCCGACAGGTTATCATTTTAAAAAGACACAAGTGGTAAATCCCCAACATGTAGTTTCTGATTAAATCAACCAATAAGGACACTTCAGTCCTCAAAATGGATGTTGGAATCATTACAAAACACAGCCAACAGTTCTAGTAAGCTGCAAACTCACAACGCCTTCTGCAATGACAACAAAAGCACCGTCTTCTCTAGTCCTGCAACATTCACTCACTGTTGAGCATCTGCTGCAAAGTCCCGATCAGCTAAATAAAACAATTGGTGAGCCATGACGTTTGAGTGGCAGCACGGACGTCCGCAGAGCCCAATCCCATCAGGCCTTTCTGCTCTGGTGACTGTTAACTGACTTCCTCTTCCATGTGTGACCTTCCCCACTCCGATAACGGACCCTCAGCAGCCACATGCCCACGTCAGGTTATACCAACACAGATCAGGTCAGGGCCTTTAACTTCAAAGACCTGATGTTGAGGTATTATTAGCAGTGTCTACTGTAAACTCTGTCCAAAATGTGTCTGGAAGCCAATTGAGGCAGAGAAAGACATCAGAGCAGCGAGGGACAATAGCAGCACTGCTGCTGAGACAAAGAGTGGCTCGGTCACGGCCGAGGGGTGCTTCATTCGGATACATGGCTCTATTGTCCACCTGCACAAAGGCCAGAAGACCCTGGAAGTTAATTTTCCTCGACACGTGGCCACTAATTTTAGGACCGAGGCCCTTTACGTTGCTATAACCCCTACACATCCATCATTGACACGTGTGGGTCTACCTTTATAGTGACAGAGAAGGAAGTAAGTCATTGGTTACACATTCTTGAGGATAAGAGTGAGGGCACAGTGTGAGGTTAGTGCTTAAGTAAAGAAGTGAGGATCACAACTATTATCTCTCAATTTGAGCTTCCTTTAAACACAAGCCACTGGTTTGGATTCTTTCAAATTGCATATAATAGCAGTTGGTATTATACCTCCAGTTAAAACCACCCATTCCTTTTCATTTTCTTTCAAATCTCTGTAACTAGCACCAAGCTGTAGGTTTCTATCCCCAGTCGAACTCACGTTGTGGTGTGCAAAATGATTAATCAGGTACCAGCTTCCTGTGTATAGTCAAACAACATTTCAGTTACAACGGCTGCACGGAACAATGAATGCTCTCTAAATGCATCATCATAAGGAGAAGGCAAACGACTGAAAAACAGAAACGAGTAAGAGCTGCTTGGGTGTGCAAACTGTGTGGAAGTGGAACACGCAAGCTTATAAGAATACAATGTGGATGACGGACAGACTTGACGTGGATTTATTTACAGCGAATCAAGTTAAATCTTTAAACAAGGAATTGCACTTTGGGGGACAAATCTCTCCACAGCATGAGGCCTTCGAGAGTGCTGACACGGTGTGGAAAAGGAAATTTACCTAAAATAAACCCTGAGAAATTCTTTCCTCTTTTTAAAGCTAGTATAATACAGTGCCACACACACTCACAGAGGGGGGGCGAGCAGACAGCAAAGAGCCTTTAATCACTTTATGACAGGAACCTTGAGCTGAATGGGCAGCTAGTGGGGACTCCTCTCATTCACATGCTAAGCCTTTATCTTATCAGACAGCAATGGAGGCACTCACTCACATAAGAAGTAGGAGGGAAATGCACTCCCACGTCACCAGTTGGTGAATGAGAAAAGATGAATGAATGTTTCGCTTAAAAGCCCCGGGGGGGCTGTGAAGGTTTCTTTTTATCTGTTCAGCCCAATAAACAATAAAATCTCAAGTGAAGAATGTAAAACATGTTTGATAAGGAAAAAGATCAGAACAGCAAAGTGTAAAACTACACCTACAGTTCATCCAACAAGTACTATTAGTACTATTATACTCAATGCAATCTTACATAAGTATGTCAGGCGATTCTGTTATTGTGCTTAGTGGAAAAAGCACCACAAAAGGCAGAATCATGAGTATTGCCTGAAATGGGTGTGTGCATGTTTAAAAGTACATTTAACCTTAAAAAGAAGTGATCAATTATCCTTGTGTAGCTCGTTTGCCTCTCCATTGTCAATATATGACCCCCCCCAAACCATTTAAAGAATAATTGTAAAGGACGAAAATTAGAAATGGCAAAATCTGACATCCACTCATCAAATTCCAAACAAAAACTCACTTCTATCCAGAAGATCAGTTACATGTTTCCTGCTCCCCCCCCTTTTTTTTTTTATAAAAGGAACCCTTTTAATGCAGCACCAACACCACCCACCAAGATAG
>JAVQJF010052050.1:0-19642 GCA_036023855.1 Gadopsis marmoratus | reverse complement strand
CCCCCCCCCCCCCCCCCCCCCCCCCCCCCCCCCCCCCCCCCCCCCCCCCCCCCCCCCGCCGGTCACCACAACAAAGGGGTTTTTGAGCTATTCAAAAGCTTTGAGACCAGAAGCACTTTCCTTTGTCACCTCATTCCTGGAGCATAATGCTAATGCTAATGAAGAACCGCTCAGGAACTGGAGAAGGTGATGGGCTGGGACCCTCTTGTTAATCTTTGACACCTCAGCCCCCCCCCACACACACACACTTCACAATTCCAAGCAATCAAGTCAAACATTTGAAATAACACTGGTGCATTAATCATTTTGATCTGTTTTTAAAATGAAAAAAGGTTCAGATATTTTATTGTATTAGCACTGATGGTGATGCCCATCCTGCATCCTTTTATTTACTACAAGTAATCACATGTAACTATATTGAATCTAAACATAGTGGAATCAGTCAGTAAAATACCCTCCATGTGCACTTTTTTTAAAAGAATATACTCACACTGGTTGCAAAGATCCCTAAATTTATATTTATATATATGAGTGAAAATGTACCTTACAACCACAGTAGTCTTCTCCACATGCTAATGTGTAGAAGGTGAAATTAAATACAAAATGAGTTGACAAACAAATGTCACCTCAAGGTCCATAGATGTTCTGGAGCTTTCCATCAAATCACATGATGTTCATCAGCAGATCAAATCATTATGTTATCACGGGCGTGTTCCATTTCCAAGCTCTTGTCCGTGTTTGCCTTAAAGTTGAGGTTCAAAACCCATTCTTGATCTTGAAAACAGCAGTTGAAAAAGGAATCTCACCTCAAGGTGCAAAGCGTTTGCTCATATGATTATGAGGAAACGAAGTAGTAGTAGTTAAATATGAACAGCAAATTTGAACTACTTCCAATTTTGCTGGGCAACTCCAGGGACCGGCTGAAGACCGCTGAAAATCTATTTGATGTCAGAGCAGAGGAGATCACACCTATCACAATGTTACTGTTAACATCTGGACTCACTCAGTTTTAGCCTGATTTTTATTATTATTCTGTTGTTATTTTACAAAATCTCCTAATATCATGCTACCTCAGCAGCAATCTGATATCCATGGAGTGTAGAAGTGTAGCAGGTGATTATCTAGCTATGATATCTCGCTAAGCTAAGTTTCTGCCCGTTTGTTTGAATAAAATCCCTGCATTGCTGTTGGCTGCACCTGACCCTGAAGTGTAGCTGACATTCCAGTACTGCACTGAATCCTTGCCTCTGTTCCTTGTAAAGAAATAAACCAAAAGCAAAACTTCTTGCAGCTGAGATTATCTTCATTTCCATCTCTCTACCATTTGCTTGTCTTGACGGTATTGCTGTACAATTCTCCCTAAGCTTTGAGGCCCTGATTAAATAAAGTGCTACTGGACTGAATTAAGAGCCTGGCGTCGTCGTGGTGTCACACAGGCCCACAGTGTGTCCTGCTGCTCCCTCGTGAGCCCAGATGGACGCTGATTGCAGCATCATCGCTGATATTTGTTGTTTGATATTAGGTGTTAGCCAGCTGCTTAGAGGCGATTACCCGTATGCCTTTTAATGAGAGGAAGGCGAGCTTAGCCTGCTCTAACCCAGAGAGCGACACTGACAGACAGGGCTTAGTGATCATTCTGCCAGCCACTGTGCTGTGGCTGCAGGGCTGCAGACACAGACACTGGGTCACAGTAAACACCAGGTCACAGGATACAGAGTAGCCTGTCTGCACACTGCTCCGTCACACCCTGACCTCATGTACACAAATACATGCAGCATAGGCTTCCTGCTGCACCTACAGGTTATGCAGTCCACAGTACCATGTTAACAGGCCATGTGTGGCTGGTTCAACTACAGTACAAACAGCAGCATTATTGCCAGTGATGGACTCCTTAAAGCTAATTGATCATGTTCCTTTCAATTATGGATCAATAATTGAGCTTGCCTCTTTTAACTCATTGATTAGCTCATCGTTTGGGTTCTGAGGTCAGCAAGGTAAACATAGTGGAGCATCTAAAGAGACAGATAGTTGTCTCAGTAGTCCAAGACAGAGGCAAACAGGAGAGTGAATGTTGGACTTACATTCACCTGGTGGACACAAACACGACTAAATAAATACTAATGTCGCAACGTGTCTGCTAGATGGAAATGGTTTGCGAACACCTTATCATTATTTATAAGGTGATAATATGTCAGGTGTTGTGTTTTCAAATTGAAAAGAATATCAACCTATGCAGCCATAAAGTCTTTTCAACCTTTATCCAATAAATAAAATCAAGCCAATTCAAGTTGCAGTGACATGCATTACTCTCATCCTGATTTAAATAAAGATTGTGGAAAATAAAAAAAAAAGATCTCTACTAACTTCAAATATCAAATATTCGTACTGCCTGCAAAAAAATATTTTTTAATTAACAAAAGAAGTCAACATTGTCAAATATTGAATGTTGTCATTATACTCATTTAGGTATAAAATGGATAAAATAATGATTCAAAATATTCTAATCAAAGATTTAAATACTTATTCTTTGCCAGCTTTCAGTGCCTGACAGTTTTTGATACTCAGTTTGTAGTAGCAGTAGTTTGTTTGAAACATACTGAGACCATCCATATTACCGTATGAATACATACAGTACACACCGATCAGCCATATCATGATGACAGGATGGGCACCCTCCATATGCAACAAACTACGATGCTCTGTGTGTTCTGACACCTTTCTATCAGAACCAGCATTAAGGTTTTCAGCAATTTGAGCTACAGAAGCTCTTCTGTTGGATCGGACCACACGGGCCAGCCTTCGCTCCCCACGTGCATCAATGAGCCTTGGTCGCCCATGACCCTGTCGCCGGTTCACTGGTTTTCCTTACTTGGACCACCTTTGGTAGGTACTGACCACTGCAGACCGGGAACACCCCACGAGAGCTGCAGTGTTGGAGATGCTCTGATCCAGTCATCTAGCCATCACAGTTTGGTTTCCCTGTCAAAGTCGCTCACAAAAATACGCTTGCCCATTTTTCCTGCTTCAACACATCAACTTGGAGGACAAAATGTTCACTTACTGCCTAATATATCCCCCCTACCAACACCACTGACAGGTGCCATTGTAATGAGATAATCAATGTTCTTCACTTCACCTGTTAGTGGTCATAATGCTATGGCTGAAGCTACCAACAGTAAGAAGAAAAAATAATTAAATTAGTTTTTCTGTCAGAGTAGAAAAGCCTCAGGCACAATCATACCACAAGACATTAAAACACCCCAATGAAAGCCAGCTGAGGAAGGTTTCTTTAATGTTACAGACTGCATCTCCTGAAGCTGTAGAGTAATCTAATGCAGGAACCTCCATTATATCAGAGGTGGGTGGCACGCAGTGTGCCGACAGAGAGGCGCAACAGCAGATAGCAGACATAGATGGAGATGGAAGGATGCATGGTGCTTGTGTGGTTTAGGGACCGGCTGGCACGTATAGCACACACACACAACCACACACACACACACACACACACACACAAATATGGTGGTTTTGACTTGGTGTTACAGACATTTTTGTTTTGTGGTGTGCTGCAAAAGGTGAACTGTTGGTTTGTGGCACTTTAGCGAGAAGAAACTGAGGTGGGTGTAATCCACAGACTGTAACCAGATCCAGACTCAAGGTTAGACAATGGAAAATGGGACACTTTTGGTAGCGGTGTTTTCGCATCACCAGAGATTAGTTGAGAGACTGAGGATGTCTTACTGAACCAGTAGGAACAAAATTGTTTTTAAGTCAGCAACATAACTTGTGCGTGTCTGTTCTGCACAGAATTCTGGCAAATAACAGATGACAAGGGAATGTAAAATATGAGAAATTTCACTAAATGATGTTATACCTTTTCTTCTTGACAGCTGGAGAGGTAAAGGTAACTGAGCTCATCAGGATGCATGTATTCCCTTTTTGTATTGTTTTTTTGTACTACTCCTAGATGTTAGTGCTGGAGAAATTGAAAGGTTTTTATTCCACATACATCCAGAGGGGCGGTCTATAGAAATGGTGCAGTCTATACACTGGGATCTGCAGGTATGGATGCAGCGCTGTCTGCCTCTCCCTTCCTTCTCTCCTTCTGCCGCCCTCCTCCCATTTCCATCTTCTCCTCCAATCCATCTCTCCCCAATGTGCTCCATGCCTCCCTCCTTCCTTTCTCCTTGCTCCCTCCTCTCATCTTCCTTATATCGCTGTGTCTCCTCCCTCCATCCCTCCCCTCTTCCCTCCTCTGTTAGCTCTGACACACTGAACTGAAGTGGCACTGCTTCCCTGTGCTGTGATTGGCTGCCTGCCAGACGCTGGCTGAGCCAAACAGCACAACGGCAGGGCAGCTGGAGCCGCCGGCTCACAATGCACCACAGCGCACCGTTCACCCTCCTCCTCCTCCTCCTTCATCCCACCATCCCCTCCTTTTCCTTCCCCTCAACAGCCAGCTCTATCTTTGCATCCCTCCCTCTCGTCTTCCTCTCATATTCAGTCAATAGCTCACCAGCTCGTGGTGTCACGTGACATAAAAAACCACACAATTCCAAATTTTGGCTGATTTTAGCCATATGTTGTGTTGAAAAATTCTGACCCAATGTATATGAAACCCTTTCAAAATCCCAAGAAGAAACAAATAGAAACAGAGTCTTCTAATTTCAGCCTATGTTTACATTCTTGACAAGCAACCTCTTGTGGCCGTGCAAATAATGACCGTCGGCTCTCCAAGGTAAGGGAGGAAGTAGCATTATGTTAAAGCACAACGCAAAACCTTTTAGGGAGTAGGTCAGGTTTAATGGTTGAGTCAAGTGTGAATTTGACATACCACAATAGTCTTTTAAACATGAGCGTGACGTTTCCCTAAGTTGAACTAGGTCATTTTTTAAACCATGGCTGCAGTCTTTTCGTTTCTTAACCGTGGCCATGATCGTTCCCTTTCTAACCTTGATCATGAGCTTTCCCTACCACTATCTTTATTCAGTCCTGACCTAAACAAAGTTGGTTCCCTTTTTTAACCATGATCATCATTTTTTCAGTTTGAACTCGCTCTTTCCCTTTTTAAAAGTCATAACCATGTTCGTTCCCTTTTATCCATGATCACGAGCTTTCTGTCTTTAATCAGGATTGTGATATTCTTACATGTAACCAAAATTGCAAACTTTTTCCAGGATAACCAAGTTCTTCACAATCAATGATCTTTCCTTTTTTTGCTGATTGCAATCTTTCACATTTCAAGCATGATTACAACCATTTTTCTAACCACAACTAAGTTGTTTTTTGATTCATGATTGCGATCTTTCCCTATCCTTAACACAATCTTTCTCTTTTTAGCTATGATCATAATCTTTCTGTTTTTTTATTATTTTCGCAGTCCTTCCTGTTTAGCCATGATTGCAAATTTTCCTAGCCATGGTTTTAGTTACCTAAACTTACCATAACCATGAAGGTGGCAGGTGAGTTAATGCTCATATGAACCATGTTTATAATGGTCACATGGCTCGTTCTTGAACGCTTGAAACACAACATATTTTGTCATTTAAGTGTGAGGATGTATTGGAATGATGACGAGAGGGACAAAGCTGCCTTTCTCCGTTCCTGGAAAGTCTAAGAATCTATGTAGATGTGAGGTTTTGACTCACGCTGCAGCAAAGTGTTCCAAAGACAAGCACTAATTTGCACTTTTGCAGAGCCTAATCAGTTCCTTTCCACCAGACCCAGCAGAGTCCCTGCCCTCCCCCACAGACTGCTTGCCACTAGGCAGCCCAGCGGGGAGGGAAACCCCTTCCCTCTTCCTCGCCAATTCCACTGCCAAATGAATATACAAGGCCGGTGTGTAAACAGTGATGGGTTGGGCAGGAGAAAAAGAAAACTCTATCACGTCTCCTCCTGCCTCAGCAGAATTTAATGGCCTAAACGTATGAATGGAGAAGAGAGAAAAGAGGAAAAAACATTTTCAAAAAGCAGCCACACTTCAAAGAGCTATTTTCTCAGGCAGCTTGCCCGTTGAGATGTGTTATTTATATGTAATTTTCAGTGTTCATATTCATATCCTGGTCAGTGATGGAATAGCGTATGTAGTGCTGCAGTGGGACTGGGGAATGGTTTTGCAGATGCATGCTGCATACTGGCCTCTGGTTGAAAATCTGATCTGGTCTCAGCTATTTCCTCCAATTGTGATATGCTGGATATACTGCCGTTTATTAGACAAACCTGCATTTGCATTTGTAGCGATTCTGCTGAAACATCCAGATCAGACTGCACCTGCCTCTCATTTTAAATTCCGGAAAGAAAATAAGAAACTCCATAGTATGGATAACTCATTTTAAAATTTCTGTTAAATGTGTAATAAAATGGATGTAGAAAAGTGAGAGGCTGTGTCTAAAATCACACACTGCTCCCTGAAAGTCGGAGATCCCTCAGTTGACTGAGATTCTTCAAGTCGAGTTGTTTCTTTGTTCCTCTTTTTGTCAGTCAGTGTGCAGCTAGTAGTTGCAGAGTGAGTGCTGCTTGAGTACACGCTGTCACTGGCTACAGTCTCTAGATTTTGTTTGATATCTAGTGTCAGCAAAAAATGTTGTTGCAAATTTCCAATCTGCGCAACAACATTCCAAATTCGGGGTACAGCCCTGGTATCTACTATTGTGACGTCACGAGAGGTCTGGATCTTTGTCTTACAGAGGCTGGCAGGTGTCAGTGCAAGGAAGGGTAACAATACACAAAGTTTCCAACTTAAATACAGAATATTTCAACCTCTCACTTCTATTTACAGTGTACCTTGATTATTCCAGTCATTGGATAAGTACAACATTTTCCATTTTCCACAAAAGCCATCGATTCTTCTCTCCTTTACTTCTTACTGTTTCCAACAGTCTCTTCTGTCCAACTGTCCACAACAGTCTTCTTCCTACTGCTCCCAACAGTTTCTTACTCAGGTCTTCTCAAAACGCCTTCTCTAGGCTTCTGAACAATTTTCCTCGTAACTCTCTCTGTTAGTCCTCTTCTCTTCTTCCTTTTAGCCTCTCTCCACATTATCAGGCAATCAGGTAATTTGGCTCAGCAGGGCAGCACCTGCTCCCGTGGCTGCATGCACATTATATGTATAAAGATGGAATTTTGCTTATAAGAGACAGCCACCTTCAGAGATACCCACTTGAGTGCTGAAGCATTATACCGGCTTCAGAGGAACTTTGGAGTGCATTTCTGCAAGGAGTGGTGTAAAACAAAGTCAATGTAAAACAAACCTTCTAGTAAACCATACATTTTCTTTAACAGCTCAGTCTGTAGAGTGGAGGGGCAAGTGGCACGCTGTCTGCGTAAAAGCTGAGATGAAATACTAGCACTAAAAGACTCAAAGTCATCAAGTTTCAAATTTAGTTTTAGAGATGCAATCAACACCAATATTCAGTTACTGTCAGCTGTAGTGTGAGAATGTCTGTAATGCTCAGCAAAACCCCACTCCACTGCACATTATACACCAACTGAAGTAAAACTATTGGTACTGGTACTGGCCTTATAAACTCTGCATCGGTCAAGTGCTGATCTTAAATCCCCCTTCCTCAGCCAGAGAGCTGCAGGCGTTCCTATATAAACATTAGATCATGGTTTCTGGCTCCCTCTGAGTGGGGCTGCCTGCCCAGCTGCATGCAGAGTTGAAGGGATGGTGGGGTGGATGGATGAAGGGATGGATGATTGCTCCGAGCAAGCTGGCAGTGATGGTACATTACAGACGTGGAGACAGAGAATGGGCTCTGACTGATGTTTCCATGGCGGAAATCAGATCCTAATGGACTGTAGAATGGCACCAGTGGGAGAGATCCAGTAGAGCTCAGAGGCTGCGGTAACGCACTGAGAATAAAGGCTGCCTCCATTAGTGTGTGATAGAGATAACATACAGTCAGATGTAAAGCCTCTTTGGCAACACCCTTCATCACAATGGAAGGTTGACTTATGTTCATGTTGTCACTAGTTCCACTGCATAGCTGCATTATATGCTAGGTATTAAATATATGCAGTACATGGTCTAATCATAACAATAATAATAATAAATGAAAGCATTCGGAGATGTGTGTGTGTGACTGAATGGTATAGACAGAAAGGTCTTTAAGTACAGTAAAAAGTCAGGGGATCACCAAAGGATTCATCAGGATTCATCGCCTGGGGAATGTGAATGTCTGTGATAAAATTTGTACCGATTCATTTTGTAAATGTGGAGATATTTCACTGAATAGGTGAACATTTTGACCTGTTCTTGGCACTAATCACCTCCCAAAGCGCTTTTACAGATTGGTTTCATTCATCACACACACTCACACACACACATACCGATGGTGACGTAGCTGCCATGCAAGGTGCTGGCCTCCATCGGGTGCAACTTAGGGTTCAGTGTCTAGTCCAAGGACAGACACTAGATGCACCTACCACTAGATGCTGCTGAAATGTGCATGCATGAAATGATTCTCTCACAGATATTGCCTAACAAGTTATACTTGCAGCTGTAGACTTGAAGCAATAGACTCTGTAAATAAACACACACACCAAACCGTATCATTATTACAATTGTCATATTATTCAGAAATATAATATATTCACTGTGGAAAGTTTTAAAAAGAACTTATGTTTCATATTTAAAATTCTGCATGGGATGGTACCTCCTCCTGCAAACCACTTTGTCAAACTCATGGACAGTGATTCCGAGTCTGATTGTATTGTTGGTTTTATATTGTCAGGACAAAGAGATGTTGGTGAGTTTCTCTTCTATCCTTTTCATATTGTATCTTTACTTTGTATTAATACATTTTATGATTTCTCAGTTTTTAGTTGCGTAGAGACTACAGGTGCAAATTAGCTGTTGAGGCCCTACCACATTTACACTGATGTTGTTAAATGGCAATGTTGATTAATCTGCACCATCGGACCTCATAAGTGTGGCAAATAAATCTTAACGTGTGTGCATGGCAGAGGTAAAGGTTTGTGTGTGTGTGTGTGTGTGTGTGTGTGTGTGTGTGTGTGTTGTGGGTAAAGTGATTCCTTAAGGAGCTGATCACACGGTCTCATAATGATGTCAGTACTCTTTCAGAGGGACTGGCAGATTGTGATGGCCGCATCCGCAGCCACACACCTGGCCGAAGGGGAGGTAACTATATTATTGTACATATGGAAACCGCTCTTCAAGGTATATGATACTTGTTGTTTTAATTTAATTTAATTTTACTGGTGCTGTAGGTTTAAGTCATGTTTTCAGTTGATTGTCTGCGTTTCCTCGTCATCTCTGGTGCTTCCTTCTCTTGTGTGTTTCCCTCCTTATTTGGTCATTGTTTCTTGTGCTTGTTAGTTCTCCCTCTTGAGTTTGATTCAGTTCACCTGGTCTCTTGCGCTCGCCTGTGTCTGAGCCCCTCATTAGTCTTGTGTGTATATACTGTATGTGCTGTCTCTTTCCCTTTGTCTTTTCTCATTGTCATCGTGTGTGGATGGTCTGGGTGATCGCTGGTCGTGTCTTGGTGTCTGTGGTCTCTGCTCTGGGTTGTTCCCTGTCTACGCCTCGGATCCCCTCATTTGGACTACTTTGTGTTTTGCCCCGTGGAGGTTACTCGTGTTTTGTTTGCAGTCCTGGGCTTTTATTCTAACCAGCCTTACCCGCCTGTGTCTTTCTGTTATCCTGTAATAAGCCCCTTAACCCGACTACGCTGTCTGCGTTAGGATCCTTCACTGCCTGACACTTTGTGTTAAATGTAATTCCCTCCATGTGTCTTCTGGTCTGATCACCCAGTATATATGTTCCTCAGTGTTCTTTGTTAGGTTAGTTAAATCAGGTCAGTGTTGATGAGTTTGAATGTTAATTCGTTTCAGTTACTTCTGTTAAGTTGACCTTTTATAAGGGTCCAGAACTATACTTGTTGGGGTGAATTAAAAACCCTATTTGCTAAAAATGCCCCTGCGTGCTTGTGCCTTACTGCTCGGTCCCACACACAGATACAAAATGCAATTGGACACACTGAATAATTGAATTGAATAATTCATAGGTATGAAAATGGTCACATTTAAACCCAATTAATACATGCTTATTGTATCTGACTAGTAGTGTATATAGTGACTTTCAAAGTATCAACCTTCAAAAATCTCTAACTGTGATGTTTCATGACGCTTCACTTCAAGTATTGCTACCAAATCATCTACAACATTGTTTTAATTATCCAGCCTCCCTGTCAGCTCTAAATTCTCCTGCTTGGGCCAATGTGCTGACTGGCTGCAACTGCTAGCCCCTGTGTAATTAGAGGGGACTTCCACCTGAACTAACTGCGGGAACCCTTGGGTGCAGACCATGAAGCGGTCTCCACCCTTAACGCAGAAGCAGCCAGGCCTGCACTGAAACAAGCACCTAATTTACTGCCGTGTTTTGCTGCTGCTGCTTAAAGTGTTTTTTTTCTTTTAATGGGAAGCTGACTGTAGCAGGTTTGGCAGCATGAATCCAGTCTTTGTCCAAGTGACTGCTTCTGGTCGCTACTTTGAACTGCTTTGGAGTGTGTGTGTGTGCGTGCGTGTGCGTGTGCGTGTGCGTGTGCGTGTGCGTGTGTGTGTGTGTGTGTGTGTGTGCGTGCGTGTGTGTGTGTGTGTGTCTCACTGGGTCCAGCAGTGCTGGTTGGATTACTCTGAAAAATGTATTCTGGGTCAGTTCCAAATAGAAATGTTGCCCTTAACTCCACACTGCCTTTTGAAGATGTAGACTAATCAATCACAGTCATTGACAGGTGACCAGGGTTGGAAAGCGAAGAACAGATTTTCTTCAAGTGAAATGTGCTCATTTAAAGTGTAGACTATGTAAAAAGTAGGCCAGGGTAAAAAGAGGTTGCTATATGATTTTTCATGGACAAACACATATATTTAAGGTTAGGGTTAGTTTTTTGTGAATGTCTTTAAATTAAAGAAACCCATTACAAATTAAAGCACATTAACAACTGTCATTGCAACAAATGAATTCATTTCAACAAAAGGAGTATATTAGAATGTCTTATGATGGGCTGTTCAAGCCATAATTCACCCTGGGCCTATTAATTCTCCTTTCACGAGGGAGCGTGACGAAATATATATATATATTTTGTCACGCTCCCTCTTAAAGACATACAGATATGCTAATTTAACATGGTAAAGAGTATATATATGGAAGATGAGAATATAAGCAAGGAAGTGATGAAACACAAACACTACAACAAGCAATGCTGATCCCTCAGCATCAAGCAGATTTCTGCATACACAGCATAAAACACTGAGACAGTTATTCAAGAGACAATGCAAAAGAAAATGAAAGTAGTAATACTACAATATAAAAATGCTCTATTAAAATTAATGTATGCAAACTTATAGTTAAAAAAAATGTACTTGCAGAATGGCACCTTCCAAAGTGTTATATTATTGCATGTTTTATCGCTGCATTATTATTACTGACACATTAATATGTAAGCAGGATTTTAATGTCAAGCTGGAGTTAACTACTTTATATACTGTTGGGTATCTGCCAGTAGTTTACTGTAATTTAACAGGAATTCTTTTTAGAGTGTAGTTTATTCAAGACCATTGCATTGTGTTTTACTAACTGATCATACTTTGAGTTTTGGAAGTCAAATCTTTATTTGCAACGTAACAATAACTAAATGACATAAATGTAGTGGAGTAAAAGTATAAAGTAGCATGTAATGGCAATAGAAGAAAGGAATAAAAGTACCAAAACAAAGTACCTCAAAATGGCATTCAGATAAAATCAGGCGCTGCGGCGAAAATGCCGGTTTACCCATCTCCGAATTCCAGGCTGCAGAGGTGCAGGCCGCAGATGGTGCTGAACAAAATATAGCGGCCTACAACGAAAGGATATAACAGAATATTCATTTGGAGAAACGCAACCTGACGTCACGATGCAGCAGCCAATCATTCAGATGATCAGTCGGCCAGGTGAAGAAGAACATGTTGCATTATAGCATTAGCTGTTTGCCTTAATTTTCCACTGTTCAGCAAACAACTGTGCAGATGGAGGAGAGACTGACAGATCGGCGCCACGATGACTGTACATCAGCTGTTCAGCCCGGCCATGAGGGAGTACAAAGACGTTAATCACCGTGTAGTCGCGGGTCTTGTATCGGTCTTCAAGTTGGGAAATGCGGTATTCGCTGCATCACCTGAGTCTGTCTGAAAGCAGCCTTAAACAACCAATGGATGATTTGCTATGACATCTCAGTAGGAAACCCCCCCTAAAAGGGCCCCATGTCATTCCCATTGAGCTTGCATGATTTATTTTTTTTGCATGAACATCGCAGGACTTCATTGTTCTGGTTTTTATTGCTCTTTATAGTTATGTTTTGAAAATTCTACAAATGGTTATTTATAACATAATTGTGATGAACACTGGTTGGAGGGCCCTCTTGGGAATTTTTGCCTAGTTCCCCAACAGACTCTAGAATTGCCACTGCTTAACTATATTACCTAAGTAAATGTACTTGGGTGCTTTCCACCACTGAAGCAGAGGAAACACCACAATTAATTTTTGCATCAGTCGCAATCAGCAACCTCCTTAACACCAACAACAGGGAATGGGACCGCTGGAGGAGTAGCTTTTTCCCAGGTAATGACTAAACAGCCTTCAAATTAACTATTAAAAACAATAAAGAATGAGGGAGGTCCATGGCCACTTTGCCTACTTGGTAAACCAGCTTTCAGAAGCGGTGTGAGTTGTAGTTTGAAAGATGTTCATCAGTATATTTAATATAACATTGTAAAAATGTAAAAGTAGTAGTACGGTTAACATGGGCAGATATGAACAAGTACCTCCAAGCAAGTCAAACAGATCTTGCAGGGGATAAGCTGAAATGACAACACACTCTTACTGTATACCTCCTTGGTTTTTAATCCCAGCGTGAAACAGGGGTATATTACTGGCTTGACATCCACTAATCTGGCCTCAGGCCTTCCAGAGTGAGCATAAACAAATATCAAGTTGCATGTGGTTTTTTTGCATTCAGTGTGGAACTGGGTGAGCCACTGAACTGAGTCGACTTGTCACACCAGCAAGTATAAGGAAAGATTATGAGAAAACCAACAGAGAGCAGATTTGAGAAAAACAGGGAGAGTCCTGAAAACAGAAGGTGAACTGAGGGAACAATAGTGAATCATTTCCAAGATGACTGTTGCATATCCTTGCTCTGCAGGGAGACGGATGGGTAGAATAGAAAAAAGGAACTGCGATTCTTGTTTCTATTGACTCCAAGCTGCATTGATTGGCTGCTTGGCAGAGATCCAGGACGAGGCGAGACTCCTGGCCTCTCAGCTCTCACAGGAAGGCACTACAGCAGCTCAATGCTGGGCCTGTTCTCTCCATGTGGGTCAGGCCACCACAAACTAGCAGGTCTCGGCACACGGTGGATGGCCAATACTCTTGTTCTTCTCCTTGTCTTCCCTTTTCTAGAATCCTGAGTGTATATAAATAGGAATGGAAGTCAGATGTGACGAATTGTTGGGTCTGTAGATATAGAGTTTGCTTGGACTTGCTCTATATTAACAAGTGCTATGAGATAACTTTGTTATGATATAACGCTATATAAATAAATTTGAGATGAACTGGAGGATGTCAGTTTACACTAGAGATGCGGACTCGAGTTTGAGACCTGAACAGTCACTTGAGACTCGACTTGGATTCGAGATTTGGAACTATATTTTATTTTGTTGGATCAATTAAAGAAATGTCTGACAAGCTGAATGTCATTCCCCCTCGTATTATCAACAACACCGTGGCGAGTGCACCTGCAGCTGCTGTGCCATTTGTTATAACCTTTAGCTATAATGACTTCACACAAGGCCCAAACAAAAGGATCGCTAAATGCAACTTTACCAGGCACCTGAAATCGCATCCAGATAGGTCAGTCTCTTGTGCTGTTAAGGAGTCGCAAACATGTTTATTTTTGAAAAAGATGACGTTAATGTTAAAGCTAACGTTAAACTGAGAGAAAGACCACGTTAATTATTAACGTCAGCTACAGGCGGGTTACGAGTTTATTGTTGACCACATAACGTTATTAAGTTACTGTAGCTGTTACAAGGCAAAATACAGTTATTAACTTTAAAGAAAAGCTTTCATTGTGTGCTTTTTCCTCACTGGTGATTTCAACAACACACACACACCCCCCCCTAACATTGCAGCCCATTGGTCTGAATGTCCACCAAGAGTCTGCAGCCATGCTAGCGGCTCCGTGTGGTTGCACTTTGGCACAGCTGTGCTTTGAGCTAAATCCATCAGTCATGAACCAAAGTTTTGGACAGATTGAAATAGTGACCTGCTGATGCCGTTGGATGAAAGGTCAGGGATCAAACTTATTACAATTCATTCTCTTGGGACCTTGGAATGTGTGTACCAAATTTCATGGCAGTCCATCGAGTAGTTGTTGAGATATTTCAGTCTGCAGCACAGTTCGTGAACCGATCAACAAAGAGAACAGCATTGCCATCTCTAGAGCCGTGTTGCTCGTATGGTTAAAAACAAGATGGTCACAGGACCTTACTCCTCATGTCCAATGGATGCGGCTGCATCACGTTGTGGTTGAACCTACAGCCATGTAGGTTCTTCTGCTTCTTTTTTATGGGGGTGGGGGTGTAAACACTCACCGTAACCATGCTATCAAGGAGCCCATGGTTTCAAGAAAGTCCCAACCAGTTCTAGAGAGGGGTGTTGGGAGCAGCAGCTCATTTGCAAACAGCCCATCTACAACAGGACTAATATGGAAAGCCGTTTAGGGTATATATACATGCTAGAATGCATGATCTGTGTGGTATTTTCAGCAAAAGACTTAAATAACGTTAAAGGGGAACTTAAAATTTAGCATAATACCTATAACAACTAAGGACAACCTATCCCCCCCTCTTTCCACAGGAGACAAATTTTGTCTTAGATGGTGACTGTACAGCTAAAATTAACAGCAGATCTTCTGCAACATTTCTGCCGGTACTATTGATTGTGTATTTAGAGGTGTGTGGTTTAAGTTTGCCAGTGTTTATAAGGCACAGTCAGTTTCTGAGACATTGACACTCTGTGTGTCTGCATGATGCTGTCAGGGTGAGAGACACAAACACTCTGCGCTTCTCTCAAATGCAATATTCACATTAATGTGCATACATTTAAAAAGGGCATTCAGTCCTTGCCATCCAAACCTGTGTTCCCAGATTGTTTTCTAAAGCCCCATTTACATTAATCTGATGGAAATTCAGTCTTATGTCTGACTAAGCTAACTAAGCCAGATGGTTTGTTACACAGAACCATCTGAGGAGTCGTCCTTGGAAACAATTTGGAAAAGGGCAGGCACTATCAAAAATACTTGGCAGGTGATTAGATGAACCATCTGTCTATCACCGTCTATCACCGGCTAACGTCAAACGATCAGATCAACGAACCATATGACATAGTAGGAGAGTCGAAGTCTGTCTGGAGAAGAGCGGAAACATTTTTTACATGGAGAAAAGCCTTCAGTGTCGTTCTTTGCTCTTCTTTCAATGAAGAAATGCTCTCCAGTTAGCAGCATCTGCGCTAACTTAGGAGCAGCCGTTGTTATTTTCAAACAGTCACAGTCATCACACCTAAACCGTGCCCATGGCTGCTAGTAGTTCCTCATAGGACGCCGAATGGTCTGAACCTCTGTGGTTCAGGCGCACAACTTGAAGCCTGGCAAGATCGATTCTTCATGATGTGGTGTGATCTCTCGTGATCTTGCGAATTCAGTTGCCTTGCAAGGTATTGACTAAGCACAAATGTATTATTTCAGTCTTTATCGCCCACGCGCAAAGAAACAAGATCAGTTAAATAAACCACGAAACATTGCAAACGAGGCCGTTTTAAGTTGTTGAGGAATTTCTTCTCATATCAGATCAGTCTCTTCTTGCGGCGTTTTATATAAACAGGCAGCAGAATGTGCTTCATAATAATGTTAAATGATGAAATTGATGTAAAAATGAAAACATTTGGAAATATTGTGATGTGATTGTGTTCATTTTATATTTAGAGAATATGACGTTGGTTGATCATTAAACATATCTTGTTTTTATTGTTATGGGGTTTCACTGTTTGGATGGTGTGACTTCTCTGGTGCACACACGGTTAATCACAGCATCACCGACAACAGTGCTGGCTGTGTGCACAGGCTCAACCAAAAGACTAAAAAGCCTCAAAGGAAATGTGACTATTTTATATTCAAAATGCAGTCTGGGTATACATGCATATCTCAGTGCAAACGGCCGTATTGTCCAATTGCATTCAACAAGAGTGATCACAGAGAAAGGAGACAGAAAAGTGCACCCCTTAAAGTTGCTGCAGCGCAAATACTCAACCATATCAGTGTCGATCACCAACCCACAGTGTTTGAAAAAGCTCAGTTTTCATTGGTGGAAAATTCTGGGAAAAGGAGAGGAGGCCAAAGCAAAAACAAAAGGATGTGTTTTCAAAGTTACAGTCAGTGTGGAAATGGACTCGGTTAATCAGAAACACATCTGATAGCAGTGGTGCGGACGGGGTGAGAGGAGGGCATGGAGGAAGTCTTTCTCCTCTCCTTTTGTTTCTTTCTCTCTTGCTTTCCTTTGCACTTTCTGTTTTACTTTTTTGACATTCTTGGCATGACATGAACAGTACGGAACTTCTCATTTACTGAACACTGCAGTCATAACCGTCAGCCAACACACGCGCAATGCTCAAGGTGCTGCTACCCCAACCTCCCACTTACTCTCTCTATTCACATACCTATAAATCGGAATGGGAGATTAGATGAAAACCAGACACTGTCCTCCCAAGAGGAATGACAGCATTAGTCGTTTTAGCCATCGCCATTGCCAACATATGTTTATATTAAATTGACAAAGCTCTGTAGTTATTCTACTGGAGGCAAAGGAGGAAGTGAGGTGCTATTATTATAGCGTGACAAAGTTCATGTAGGGATGAGCGTGGATGGGAGGCTCAACAAAACATCAGACTTTAACATGGATGATTGCTGTTCGTTTCCTGTTCCCTTCCGACACAGCTGTTTTCCCCTGCTTCCAGTCTTTATGCTGAGCTAATCTAATCGCCTCCATCTCTGTACTTAACACAGAGAGTCGAATCATCTCATCTAACTCTCATCAAGAAAGCAAAAAAGCATTTTTCTCCAATATGTCACAATGTTTTTTTAAGAAATAAATCCACTTAACATGTTGAAAGGTCACCTTGAAAGGTCACCTGACGCCACCTCTGAAAAGAAAATCATTTCTATTATAGTTTACCTTAGCTTTTACATTATTTTGAAGACACTTGCAATTTATATATAGAGCACTTAAGTGTTATTAATGTATGCCACATTAAAGGTACATTTTGGGCTAACACCTCCTCTTTACAAGCTTCAGTGTAAAGTGTCCTGCTAATGCACTTTTCCTGTTTATAGACCAAATATCATGTCAGCCACATCTATTACTGGGCACTCCCCTCACCTCTCTGCCTGAAGCCACATGACCATATACCCATCCCATCTGTGTAGGTGTCCCATTGGCTGATATGTTTGTGTATGTATAAGATTGGTTGTCTTTAATATTTTATAAAACTTTTTTTTGCTTCATATCTACCCTATTTAAATGTGTTTTATGATGATCCTGTGAAGGCCACAAGCCGAAACATGTTGCTCTTTACTACAAGTGTTGCTGGAGTTTGACCTCGGCCTTCTCCATGCACCTCAGAAGTAGGTGAAGTTGTGCTGCAAATCCATAATATGCTTCCAAAAATGCTTTTTTTAAAAGATGATTGCATTACATTTATTTATTTATTTATGCTTTTATCCAAAGGACCTTACAATTTGTGCATTTCAATCATAAGGAAAAATTGCAAGAATCATGCAAGTACATCATCTTTATTAAATACGCTCAACTGCTTCAAGAGAAGAGAGAAGAGACTGAGAGAGATGTTTTGGGGTTTTTTTATGGGCCATGGGGTACTTTGAGTTTGGTAAATGGCAAATGGACTTTCAACCGTTCCAACAGTTGCTCTAAAATGCTCTAGAAGTAACTCTAAAAAAACTCTACTTTCTGCTGTCCTTATGCATATGGGGAGCTCATTCCAACGTTGTGGGGCCAGGACCACAAACAGTCGTGATTTTGTTGGGTTTGCTGGGTCCCCCTCATAGTGAGAGAGTAGCAAGCCAGTTGGCAGTAGCAGAACGTACTGGACACGCTGGGGTGTATTGCTTGACTATTTACTGGAAGGAGGATCGACCTGAGCCATCCACAGCATGGGAGGCAAGTATCCGTGTCTTGAATCAGATATGATCAGCCGTTGGTAGCCAGTGCAGGATGTGGAGGAGCAGTGTGGTGTGGGAGAACTTGGGTAGTGTGGGTAGAGTGAAGACCAGCCAGGCATCTGCATTCTGTATGAACTGCAGAGGTCATATGGCACATGCAGGCACACCAAACAGGAGCAGGATGCAGTAGTCTAGGTCGAACGTATCCTCGTAATATTGTGGCGAATGAATCTGGAGGAGTGGGTTGCCGAGGAAATGTTGGTAACGAAGGACAGATCATCTAGTGTCACACCCAGGTTCCTTGCAGTCCAAGCTGGAGACACCAGAGATTTCTGATGATGTAAACCTTTTTATGAGTGTCGTGAACATACAAGTCAGTTAAATTATTTTCATGACATTCATGTTTGCGGGCATCCAGCAGGAAGTCAGCTGGTTCAATCAAGGAAGGATTCTAATGCTCATGCTCTATGGTCTCAATGCCTGAGGAAGACTGAATGGAAGGCCATTTTGGGACATGCCATTCAGTTTTCTTAATGCGTTATCAGGGGCCTTTACATTATAATTAATGTTAGAAAAGTAGCCTATGGATGCCTTTGGCTGTCTCCATCTGTCTCATAAATATCACCTTGTACATCATAGTGGTTTCTCAAACTTTGTCCTACATCGCTTTCTTTGTCCTGATGCATCATGTTTGATGACAAGTATACCAACTCTGCTTTGCCTAATACGTTCCAAGATCCAATCACTGTGCAAAACCACTTAATACCAGATGTAAAAGCAAAGGCCCCGTGATCAGATAGCATTATCCAGATAGTGTATCCAGTTATGGATCACATGTTGATACCAGGCAGAAATGGGGTTGGAGGGATGATGCAGTGGTAAGATACAGAGAACAAAGCCAAAAATCTATCAGAATAATGTTGAACATCGCATCCTCAGCCCATCATCACAACACAACCAGGAGACATCTTATAATAACTTATTTATATATCTTGACATATTCCAGTTTTACATTCAAGTAAGTCCACACTAACTGCTGCTTTATGGTCAGTATTATAAAATGTGGTCAAGGCAGATGACCCACCCAGAGCCTGGTTCTGATTCTGCTCAAGATTTCTGCTTAATTACCACATATACACTCCCTGGCTGAAAAAAAAGTCACCACCTGGATTTAACTAAGCAAATAGGTAGAGCCTCCCATTGGATAATTACTGCATGGGTGATTATGTTTCAGTTGGCAACAAGTTATTTAACCCTAACTGACGCAGTGAGAAGCTTCTCATTTCTTAAACAACCATGTGGAAAGACCCATCCTGTGGTCGTGGAAAAGATGTTCATCAGTTTCAGAAGGGTCAAAT
>JAVQJF010052047.1:0-21477 GCA_036023855.1 Gadopsis marmoratus | reverse complement strand
CTCCACAAGTTCCCTATTAAGTCCAATGCTGTGTGTGTCATGTAGACCAGACACGAGTGGGTGCAGCACCTCAGGAGTCTCCCACGTCATGTAGCCACTGCCGCCATATGATCCTTGATCTGTTCACATTACACCAGCATTGTAGCATCACCTATTAATTGCCACGAGAAACAAACCGCAAAGTAGAGATTGTAGTGCTGACGCATGGAGCAAGCAACCACCAGGTCGACCATGAGAACCACCCAGCGTTGCCTGGAGAACAGAGTTGCATGGACCACCTCTACTGGAACACCAATCACCTGGAGAGTGAAATAACCTGCTTCGGGCTAAATGCTTTCCAAGCATTTGTGTAATGATATTTGCATTTCAAATACCACAAACTACACATTAAATTCTGTATCAGCGGTTTACCTCAGTGCTGAATGAGTCAGGCTGTCCGTATGGCGTACGAACAATCAGCCTTCCATCCGTATAACCCTGCTCGTGAGCTTCAGAGATGTTCATGGGAATCAGCTCCTGCTCCACCCTCTGGAACGTTACCTGCCAGTCTGAGGTGGCAGAGACATAAGCCTGGACAGAGAATTGAATGCACATCATCTATTGTACTGTATAAACTTACATGATTGCATGCTGTGGTTTTCCAGCCCCAGGTGATAAGTTCCAGACATTTCAAGGCAGTAACATACAGTTTGGACAACAGCACCCCAGCTGTCCCTCTCTGTCCCACTTGGAGAGACCACATCGCTCATCATCTACAGAGAAATCAGGGTTAGCAAGCATCTGAAATGATCTTTAGTGAAATGTTACCATGAAATCAAGTTTACTTCCATGTAGTTGGCTTCACAGGTAACCTCCCTGGGAGACCAGGGGAGAGTGAGAGAACAGGTCTTGTTCAGGGCATAGGCGACCTCCTCGCCTTCATGTGTTGCAATCAGGTTGAAGTTGAATGTGAACACTTCGTCATCCTGTAAGACCCAGTAGAAAATTGGATGCCACACAGTTTTAAACACAAAACCCAAGTGAATTTATATGTAAATTGTACATACTGCGTTGTCAGCGTGACAGCTGAAGTAAGAGGCTCGGAGCTCCATATGGTCAGGTAGAGGGCCAACGCCAACACTGTAGCCACACTTTGCTGCGTACTGCTTAGTGATGGGGTACACGCCTGTTCCATCTGGAAGACCGTCACATTAGTTGGTCATCGTCAACTCTGTTCTTGCGTTCGTTAGCAAGTGAAATACTTTGGGTTTAATTGGTTGGGTCAAGTTGAAACAGGACAGTCCCACTAATGGCTCTTCAACCCTATTTCTGTAGAGACAACTCCAAACCACCCCCCCTTCCTATATTCCAGTTAGTGCAATTGGAAACTGGTTAGAAATGAAGCTGCAGTATTCTTGGTCCCATATGGCACAGCTTCTGACCCCTGTTGTAGATTGTGATGTTGTGCAGTACTTACCAACAGCCTCAGTGAAGGAGAGATTGACAGCTATGACACAACATGTCAAGAACTCCTGCATAAAAAAAAAATTCAGATGTCATTGCATGCTCGTGACTACAGGCGCGTGTTTAAGCAGTTTCATCTTTACCATCGGGGATGTGATCAGCTTTTGCAGTTGCCCACACAGACAGGAGTAAAGTTTCACTGCAAGACAAAGGCACACATAAATATACAGGTACATTATTGTTGACTAAACGCTTCTAAATTAGCTTTAAAAGCACCATACCCAAGGCAAACCCCATAACCACTGATGTGTTGGCAGTGTCTAAAGCTAGCCTAGCTGCTAGCAAACTACACCGGCTGCCCAAATCAAGTTAAATGAACCACCGTCTTGGTATATTTTAGCCAAAATGTCTCCTGCAACAGCTTTTATAAGTTCATTTGTTTGCCTGCCAACCAGAGGCACTCAGGTGTTACAGCTACATGTGTAGCTCATTAGCAATCAAAGCCACCTGTGAATAAGCGGCAGCTGGTGTGGTTAGTTACCATTCTTTCAACCTCATGGGTAAATGCACTATAAAAGCTGGTGCAGAAGACTGGTGTACCAAGCAAGTGTTGCACTTTAGTTTTTGCTGCTTAGTTGGTGTAGTTTGCTAGCAGCTAAGCTAGTGTTAGACACTGCCAACATGTCAGTGGATATGGTGTTTGTTGGTTACCTTGGGTAAGTTGTGTAAATGGAGATTTTTTTAAAAAGCAATCCAGGTTAACTTGTACTAACATTGTTTTGCGTTCCTCTTGTCTTGCAGTGTGGCCTTACTCTTGTCTATATGGGCAACTACAAAATGTGCTGGATTTCCCAATGGTAATTAAAAGATTGGTGCATTATTCTACAATAATATGATGTAGTCATGTTGACCTGTAACTTGTCTGTGTCTACAGGAGTTCTTGACATGGAGTGTCATAATCGTTACTTCATGATGGCTGTTAATCTCTCCTTCACTGGGCCTGAACCACAATTTGAGGCTGTTGGTGAGTCCTGCACAACTCTACACTGGTTGTCATCACTAATGCATATTCCTGTAATAAGGACTAAAATATTCTAGAAATTATCTACTTGCCTTCCAGTATCATGCTGTCAATCAAGCATCTAATCAATGAAATCACTTTCGACCTGGTTCACTGGTCACGGCTCTCATTGTACTCTCTGGGAACAAGTTCAATGTAAATATTGAATTGCAATTCTGTCATTTCTCTTCCAGATGGGACAGGCGTGTACCCCGTCACTAAGCAGTATGCAGCAAGGTGTGGCTATAGTATCGGCGTCAGCCCTCTACGTGACCATATGGTGCTCCGAGCCTCTTACTTCAGCTGTCACGCTGAGAACAAAGTGTGTTCAAATAACAATTAAAATTGCTTTTAATAGTTTATCCACACAATTGAGATTGGCTCCCTTCAGGAACAACTCTATAGGGAACAAAATTCTCATGCCCTTGTGACTGGGTTTTATATGATTTTTCAGGATGATGAGGTGTTCACATTTAACTTTAATGTGATTGCGACGCATGAAGACGAGGTTGTCCCCTATGCCTTGAGCAAGACCTGTTCTCCCCCTCTTCCCTGGTCTCCCAGAGAAATTACATGTGAAACCAACTACATGGAAGTAAGCTTAAGTCCATCTTGGATTCCTTATTATGGAATGGCTAAAGATGCTGATGACAGACTTCTGTCCAGGTGTCTGTGAGGCGTGATGTAACCTGTCCATCTGGAACAAAGGCAGATGATCGGCGTGCCTTTAAACCTGTATGTATCAAATCGATGAATGAATTGATGTCTTTGTGCAGTCATGAGTCACTCTTAAAAATGTGTAAACCTATTTCCAGGCACACGTCTCCACCACTTCAGATTGGCAGGTGATGTTTCAGAGGGCAGAGGAGCAGTTGCCACCCATGAACATCTCTGAAGCTCGTAGGCAGGGTTATGTGTTTAACATGACTGACGGAAGGCTGGTATTTCGTACACCATATGGACAACCTGACTCACTCAGCACTGAGGTAAACTGCTGATACAGACTGTGGTTTGATGCACTTGGACCAAAGCAGGTTCTGATTTTTGAGTCTCTCCAGGTGAATGGTGTTCCAGTAGAGGTGGTCCATGCAACTCTGTTCTCCAGACAAAGTTGGGTGGTCCTCATGGTTGACCTGGTGGCTGCTTGCTCAATGTGTCAGTACTACTATCTCTAAACTGCTCTAGTTTCTTTGTCGTGGCAATTGTGCAACACTAACATTGGCGTTATCTTCTTCAGATGAAGGCTCATATGACAGCAGTGGCTACGTGGTGTGGAAAACTCCCGAGGTGCTGTACCCAAGTCTTGACAGCACAAAACTTGACATTGGCCTCAATGGAGAACTTATGGCGCAACAAATTGCAGAGGACGGGGGCTACATTGTGGAGAAGCACAACGCCACACTCCAGATCAGCATCCCCTATAATGCTGAAGGAGGCTACAGGAAGGTCTGAAGACTCAAACCTAAAATGTCTGAGTAGATGTGCACTAAAACATCAGATCTGTTCTTGGTACACATTAGGATCTGGTTAAAGATTACCACCTGTAACCACAGATCACATTAGACTTCTGCAGTGTTACTAATGACTGTGTTTTACAATGTAAAAGCAAGCTGTTATGGCAAGAAGTGTGTATAGTGCAGCATAATCATAATCATGTCAATTTAACGATGCATTTTTTTTTTCCCTGCAAGTACTCATTCATGCTCGGTCTGTTCCAGAGCTTTGTGTCTGGCAGCCTCTACGAGTTTCACATCTTCCATCTCTACTTGGAGCAAATTCTGGTGGATGAGGATCATGTAGACACCAGACTTCACTTGACCAGGACACTGGTCACTCCCCTGCTGCCATGCCTTATATTTACTGAGAACCGTAAGTGTACTGACGAAAGCATTCAAATTGCTGCGACCACCATCTGAATGACCTTGTCATTGCAGGGACGGTTCTCGAGAAGCTCACGTTCACCGTCTACCTCGGAAACGTCCCTGAAGATGTCGCGTTGGCTGCGGTTAATCTGAACGGACAAGAATTTACAGTTCCCTTTACAAATGCAAGCAGCCACACCATCGCAAGTGTTGTTCATCCCAACAACACTCGCGGCTACACTCTGAAGGTGGCTTTCGACGACTCTGCCGTCACGCAGACGGTAAAACGTCTTTTGACGTAGACTGACTTCTGGCTTTCTCTCCCTGCGTCTGTTGGTGCTCAGTACTGTTGTATTGTCTCTAGTTCTCCAGAGAAGATGCAGTTCTCAGCTATATGCTGGTCATCAACTACACGCTGACTGTGCTGCCTGAAAACGAGCCTTATTACCACCTGGCATCTATTGAGGCAGTGTTCATAGATGTCTGTAAGTCATTGCAGGTTTAAACATGTACAACATTGTCATTGCCGTTCACTAGCGGGGAGCAGAGTCGCCTCAATGTCTCGTATTTGACAGTCCCTCCAGCCTTTGACGCAGTCTGTTCCGAGTCTGGGATCCGCTTCAAACTGGACCACGGGCCTTTTGACCACATGTGGGAGATCGGCATCGGCGCCGACCCTCTGACGGCAGAGCTGGCGGCCCAGCACGGCTACATCATGAGCAACGACGACAAGACTCTGCTGCTGGACGTGCCGCTGTTCACTAACGGCTACGAGTACAAGGTGAGCCGAGGACGACTTACTGGAAGCGTCGCCTCGTGTTTAATGGCCCAAGTTGGTTTGAACATGGCAATCGAAGGCTAAGCTGCATGTGTTTTATAGGACGTGACTTTGATGGGTTTCTTGGGCTCTTTTGAAATCCTCGTGTGGGATCAGGAAACCTCAGAGGTCCAGAGTTCAACTGCCAAGACTTGCCAGTTCTCTACTACTGAACTCATCCGTAAGTACTGGGGGTTTCGCCGTATGGGTGGTCTTGAGGATTGTTGCAAGTAGATGACACGAGCAACTCGCGTTTCTCTAGTGTGTTCAACTGACGGGAGGATGACTGTGGTGGCTGACTTGTCGCTGGCCATCCCAAGTGGAGGAGCCCCTGCTAGAACCAATCTCATGGACAGATACTGTGGCCCCAGAGAGTCCGATAGCACCAGGGCTCTCTTCTCTTTTCCCCTCAACAGCTGTGGCTCTAAAGTGAAGGTACTGCTGTCTACTAAAACAAAACCATCCGACACTAATGGACTTGAACTAATTGGTTACTAATCTGAACTGGGTGCTTTGTCTTCCCCTTCAGCTTGGCAAGGAAACGGTGACCTATGAAAATGAGATTTTCTACAGCGAGAAATACTTTAAAATGAACAATATAGTTTCTGATGCTACCGAGAGGTATGAATCTCCACCCATATCTGCCTGCTTGGCATGTGTTCAACGGCTAAACAACATTAGTGTTGAACCATTATACTGAAATTACAAAGTTGCAGATGTATTTATTTACCCCAGCTGCCACTTGAATGCTAGTATTCAAGTACACCTCCTGTGTTGCAGGGTGACTATGCAGTGCACATATCCTCTGTCTGGTCTCTATCGCCTCTTCTCAATGTACAAGTTTGAGTCGGACGCAGCTGGTGTCGGCAGCATCATCCACACTACGCAGCCCACAGCAGGTACAGTAGTTTCATTGCCAGTTTGACAGTTCTCTCTCTACATATTGGCTGTTGAGCACTTCTATTTCTCCACTGCAGCACTTCAAACCACACCTTATCCCAAAAAATCAACTAAACCACCAGTCTCATTCCTGCCCGCCATCCACCTACCTGCTCACTACGTCAGAGTTTCCAGATCTCAAACCCATCTCGGTGGAATAAGGAAAAGGTGAGAACTTGCACAGTGATATCATGTGTAAGGGGTCAAAGTCTCGCTCTACTAAACTCTGTTTGCATCGCTTCACAGGAGCGGCCGGACCCTCGCAAACTAGATGCTGCCAAGATTTCAATGAAGTGTAATTTTAAACAGAATTGGGTCTTTAATAAAGC
The DNA here is from genome assembly GCA_036023855.1 of Gadopsis marmoratus. Taxonomy (NCBI): domain Eukaryota; kingdom Metazoa; phylum Chordata; class Actinopteri; order Centrarchiformes; family Percichthyidae; genus Gadopsis; species Gadopsis marmoratus. Next base: position 15,027 of record JAVQJF010052047.1, on the reverse strand, counting down.
AGTTTTGTTAAGTACTTTCTGTGTCTTCCCTTACACCTGTCAACCAAGAAAGTCCAACTGATTAAGTTGAAATGATCAGCTTTGGGAGATTAAGTAATGAGAATAATTGCTTGCTCTTGCAGTTAAAGTCTCCACCTCAACAATACTTTGTTTTTACTCTTAGTGAGTAACGGCCACAGGGGTCTTCTGAACTGAGTGAATTGACTAAATAGTAATTTCACTACATTAAACTGATGACAGACTGAATGTTAGTCAAAAAATCAAAATGCATCACACGACGAACCCATTTGCACAAAGATTTATATTTTTTTTTTAAGTTGCAATAAATTGATTAAAGCTTCTGTGACTAATAACAAATTCTTAATTTCAAATGCAAGTCCAACAGCAGGGGGCGCTAGGTAGCTGCTAGTGTAGACATATTTTGGGTTTAACGGGCTGCTCCACGTGAGGCAGCGAGCTCCACAGGTGACCAGACGTCCACCATGAGCAGCTACAACGAGGACACGGTGTCGTGAGTTTTCAGCCACTTCCGCTCTCGGGGCCTTAACTTCCCTTTGACGCGTTACCAGCTGAACCTGAACGCTAACGACTCGTTTCCATGTCCAGAGTGTCCCGGTGCGGAGACACCGAGGCAGCCAGCTCTGCCTCCTCCAACAGGACCCTGCATCACCCGTCTTTCATGTCTCTGTACATGGCCGCGCTGCCCACCGCGGACTGCAGAAGCCAGACGGGTGAGTCGGTTCACCAACGGCCCACCGTGAGTGATGTGTCGTTCGTGAGTGACTCGCTCACTGAACTAGTTCTCTCGGAGCGAGTCGATAATTTGGCCGCGCATGCGCATTGCGCGACAACGATGTGCGCGTATCGGTCGCGGCGAGCGTGCCCGTAAAGAGAGTAGCATGGGGAAGCACCCGCCCCCCCTCCGTGCATCACAGCGCATGCTCGGCAGGCCCTCTGCTGGAGGAACTGGAGAACACCGTCTGAGCCACACCACCATTGGCTCTGAAAGTGTCTGTGTGTATAATCTTTGTGAAGGTGGTCAAGCCTATATCACTTTATTAGTGGCAATTAAATTGAGCTAATAAAATAAGGAGTTGTATCAATAGAAACTGGCTGACGGTTTAATACCGAGTGCATGTAAAAACACTCGGTTATGTCAATCTTCATATAGTTTGACAGCGATTGGCAGCCAGGTACCGACGCCTTCCGCTCCACAGAGCGGAACAGACAGCAGGCATCTCTACCATCTATATCCTCACTCAATACATCACCCTCTCCATACTTATCATATCCTGGGGAAAAACCCAGTTTCCCTTAAAAAAAGCTAACTATACCCTCACCTGATGGAGGATTAAAGCCACGTGTGAAATGTTTTGAGGTCTGACTTTTTTATAATTCTGAGATTAAAGTTAGAATTCTGAGATTAAAGTCAGAACTCAAACACACATTTCACCCTGATGCTCTGCTCCACACTCCGGAGCAGAAAGTGGCAGTAATGCACCAATAAGCTGGATGCCAACCACCGTAGAAAAGAGCTTAAAGACAAAGAAAGTTGTCTAAATTTCTAAATAAACGCAGGTTTAACAGTGTAAAAGCACGACGGACAAACTTGAAGACAAGAGATTTTTGAAGGTTGACATAAGTGAGTAATATTGCTAGGTAATTATTAAAATGGCTTGCTTTGTGCCAAGTGGAGTGAACGTCGTTGGCTAGCTGAACAGAAAGATGAGGACTTATGTGTTGTATACAATCTTTGTGAAGACTGTCAGCCTATATCATTACTAGGGGGAATTAAATAAATTTAGCTAATAAATAAAATAAGGAGTTAAATCAATAAGCTGGCTGACAGTAATACATTTATAGGAATATATATAAAGTGATGAATATGCATGTAAAAACAGACTTGGTTAGGGCATCAAGTCATGGCCGTAAGAAGAGGATTAGGGTGACGTGAAATTTCTTTTTGACTGTTTTTATAGAATTCCAACATTAAAGTAATAATTCTGAGGTTAAAGTCATAATTAAAAAATAGTACATTCTACTGATGAATGGTGTCTGCCCTCCAGTCCATCCCATCATCCCAGCGGAGGTTTTCTACACTGATCCCACCATGAGCTGCGAGAGCAGAATCCCCGGCAGAGTGACTGAGATGAGGGTGAGTGTGCGCAGTTGCTATATTAGAAACAGGTTGCCATGGATACCCTTTAAATACAGTCATTCACACCCAACAACCATGGGATGCAGAATAAACACACTGTCATGAAATTGAATGTTTTAGAAATAACGGCTGGGTTTCAGAAGACTGTTTTTTGGTTTTGGAAATAGTTAAATCCAGGCTCTCGTCTGTCAAAACCACATTACAGCCACAGGGAGTCTAGATTGAAGCAAATCCTGGACTGTTGAGGCCTGGATTTCTATTACTCTGTTTTGATGCACAGTTGTATCTTAATGACTCATCCTCAAAGTGGTAAAATTGAATAAGACTAATGATTGATATCTTTAGGTATGCTACAAAGGGATTATGATTCATGGGTTTCCTTTCATTATGAATTGATATTGTTAGTTGCTACTAATAGAGACAGGTGTGCAAATTAATGCAAAAATTGGGAATTCTGAGGCGTTAAATGTGTTGGAAAGATTAGAATTGAGACCATGACTGGACAGGCGCATCACACTCCTCCTAACTGCAACAGTGGTGACAACACACTGTAATCAAATATATGTCTCTCTGTGCAGCAAACAGCCGTATGCAACCATTATTTTATAGTACATGACACATTAATTTCTCAAATCAAAATGACCCCAGATTGTGAGAATATACTGAGCACAGGTTGTAGTGATGAGGGGGTTTCAGCCCCCGTGGTGTTGGGGGTTGTAGAGCTTATGGAGGGGCTCAGACAGACGAGGGCATTTAATAAGATTGGCTCAGTCCCATCAGACAGCCAAGACCCTGACCAGGGGGCTGGAAGGAAATTGAGACCGATGGCAACGATGGAGGCTGTTTGTTTTGGCAGTTCCTTTTCATTTGAGGGGGAAGCTGTCAAAAGACTTGTGATGGTGGTATTTTGTGAATGCACCAATAACTCTGGACTTACAGCACAGAGGGAAAGCGTCTAAAACGGCAAACGAGGATCAGGGATGGTAAAACACCAAAACATTACTGGGAGCTGCATAGAAATAATGAAAAATGTTATTCCCATAAAAGTAAATATAGCAGACTAAAGTTGTTTGGGCTTGAATTGTCATTATGTTGGTAATTTGCAAAATTGACAGGCATGTTAAGCAACACAAGGCAAGACTACTGGCAGGTTTATCCATTGTATTAGCCTAAACCACATGCCGACGTGTCATGGCCCCAACACATTCGACCCCATAGTGGGGGTTACATACAGTGCCAAATTAATTCCCAGTGTCAGGTATTAAAACCTCTTCCACCCTCATCTCTATCCATCAGGTCTTCGATTGCTTCCAGCTCAACACTCCGCCACCAGTTATGTCCACCTTCCCGGCTCCACCAACCCGTCCAGACCCATTCAGATCTGGACCACACCCCATCAGGGATCTGGGCAGCCTCACCTTGACAATCAATACCCCCCACCCTCCGGTGCAGCCGAGCTGCGTCATCCTCCAGCTTACCCAGGAGGAGGACCAGGCCATTACTAACCTGCTGAAACTGCACCACCAACAGCCTATACGCAGAGACGAAACCCTCGCAGGTCCACAAATTGACTTTTTCAGTGGACCTATGGAGTCCACTTCAGCTGACGAAACATACAATCCCTTCTGTAGCGATGTGCAGCATCCGAGAGAGGCCGGTTTACAAGGTCAGCTGCAGCAGGGAAAACCATGGTCAGATATGGAGCTTGAGGCAGCAAACACCCTATTGAGTCTCTTTAGCATGATGGACAGGGGCAAGATCTGGGGCCAAAACCACAACATGTCAGCAGCAACACTTCCTGATCCTCTGCCATGCCAGGGTCCAGGATCTGACACTTTGACTGCATCGATTACTGATTGGACCCAAAATGACATTGGCTACGCCAGCTTTAGTCGTGCCAGGGAGCATGAAGATCCAGGCTGCAGGGAGGGAAGGAGTGCTGATGATGTTCACCTGCCAGTTTGTGAGGAATGCTTGGCATCATCCTTACCCCCGAGGCTGCCTTCACCGTCCCCCAAGAGCGACTCGAGTATCTGTGGAGGTTTTTCAGAGGTGACGGAGCAGGCGCTGTCAGAGTTTGAGGGAGATGCTGCTCATGTTCTCCTGAGCCTCAGAGACAAGGGAGCGTTGGAAATCACACACTGATCGTCTCAAACCTGTGGGTCTTGTTGTCCCCGTGTTTCTAAAGGGACTTTATTACCTCTTTCTCATTTTTGGTACAACTAGCTGAGGGTTCTTTGCACTGGTTGAACTTGAATGACTTTGACCCAAATATATAATCCCAAAACCCCTTTATTTTCACACTTGAAAAGTCAACCATTGAGACTTTAGTTTTGTACAAATGGTCTTAATATCTTACTGCATCAGTGTTCAATAAAAAAATGATCAACATTTGAGCCTCTGTTACTGAGAAACAAACACCTAGCTAAAAAGACATGTTTTTATTAAAAGCACTACCAATGGCAAGTGAAGGAGAAAACCCACCCCCCTCCTCCCGCTCGTTATTTACAACATTGTACATTTACAGCGTATCCACAGATGTATTGTCATTGCTGAACACAAGCTGCAGGGGGAGCTACAGTATCATTCCACAACCTGATCCTGATACAAGTGTTTATGTGGTGGTTCTGTGGTTTGAGTTTATTCAAAGGCACTAACTGATTTTCTTACAGGCTTGTCTTGTGAGATCAATTCCTATTAACACTCGAATCTCAGCCATGATGGGATTCTTGTATCGTAGGGCTTGAACTTGTGTGACAACTATGCCACACGAGGCGTTGACAGGTACGCCCAGCTCTGCGCTTATGCAGCATGTCTGACGTGTACAATCTGGTTGAGCAGTGACTAGAATGATCGGCATCTCAGATGTGCAGTTTCACAGCAGTGCACGAGGACGCAGGGCTACATGCTCACAAGAGGTGAACTCTACAGCTGTAAGATGCTGATCTGAGTTATTGAATGCATGCATGCACATTCAGTGTCCGTAGTAAGTGATCTGTGCGTACTCATCCATATGGTGATGACTGCGGGTCTGTTCCGTCTGATGATCTCCACCCTTCTCCCTTTATCTTTCGTTTTGTGGTTGTTAGAAACTGACAGTTCAACTCACAAAGCTCCTGAATGATCTTCGATAACCCCTCAAGAGTCTCAGTTCAGCTTCCTTAAAAAAAAAAATTTTAATGTAAACATCTTTGATCCGTCGATCCTAATGAATGGTGTTGGTCTTGCTCGTGGTGACCATGCTCGCCGCCTGCATGACTCTGTAGCGCTCTCGGAGGTTTCGCCGCCTCACGTGCTCGTTGGTGATCTCGATAACGTTGCCCACGGGGAACCAGCCCTTCTGACCGTCGGACAGGCGGATCCCTTCGTAACAGCCTGAGCGAGAAGAAGGGGGGATGGGGGGTAAATGGGAAGATAGGAGGTTTCTGTATCGTTCATGCATGAAAGTCAAAAGAAATCAATAAACTGCTAAGGTGGAGGGATTGAGGGTGTATATACAGGCAGGGTCAAAGGAAGGGGCATGTTAAAGATGCAAGGTCATGTCAGAACATTCGACTCGCACAGATTGATTTAACTTTTTCAGCTGCAGGTTTCTGTGTTAAGTGTGTCCTGTGTGTGATTATCCTTTCTGACCCAATTCTACATTTAAAGGCCAGGTTGTTTCCGCGACAATCTGATTAATAACTGAAGTCTTCGGTTGGGGATTCCTGCCGCGCTCTTACCCTCGTTGGTTTTGCGGATGACGTTGATGATGTCAGTGGGCTCCAGGGTGAGCTCGTCGGCCTGCTGGGCGACGTACTGCTCCACACACTGCACCTGAGGACAGTCTGTCACGCGAGCACATAACCGTGAGAAACCATGGATATGGTACACACACAACCAGATACTGCAGCATCACTTTGTGCGCGTGTCCTCACCCCAGTCCTCGTAAATCACTTCTTCATCATCTCTGTCTGGGTTGGTGGGGTTGGGGAAAGCCGCCATCCACCTGTGCATGTCTGACCTGTTGACAGAAACCGTTCGCTCATTCAGAGTATTCTGATGGCAGAGGTTTTGTTTGTAGCTTGTGGTCATGCAGAGCAACTCACTGCGAGGAGGCTTTGAACAGCCTCTCCATCATGCGTCCCTGGTGGTTCTCCAGCAGGGTGAGGTTGAAGCAGTGCTCGTAGGGGCTGGTGCTGCTCCCACTTTCATCTACCGGCTGCACCTGCACCAGAGAGCGATGGGCGTGGTCGAGTACCACAAAACGCTCGCCGCTGCTCAAGATAAAGAAGGGTGAGTTGTTTTTATGGATATTGAAACATGGAATTATCAGACTAAACAAGATTTGTAACCAGATATCATATCATCCGCATTGGAGCACGTACAGTACTATTTCATATAATATGCATGTTGCATACCATTGTTTTGTGTTTTCATATCTGTCGCAACAATGGCATATTTGAAACCTGTTCCTCTATTCCTCTGTTCTCACTGCTTCCTGCTACATTTGAAGAAGTTTGGAGTGATGACACGCTGTTAAAAACTCATGATTGCTTCTGTGGTCAGCGGTCACGTTCCTTAGTGTTTAAACGGAACATGGATAGATTTTCTCAGACTAAATATGAAGCATCCTACTCACAGTACCTCCCATACCTTAGTAATACCATTATTGTTAGCAAGGTTAATGATAAACCATAATTTATTATCTTGAAGCGTTGCCTCATGAATGATTATATAATTGTATTTATTGTATGTTGGCCATTGTGACATAAGAAAGTGTCTGACACTACCTGACTTCTGCAGGAATTTGAGAGTTATGTGACTGAAGTGGACTAAAGGAAGCACTACGAACGGGGCACGCCTCCGACGCTGAATCCAGTTCTCTGGTAGGATTGGTTTAGTCTGGACCAAAATGGCCGCACCTACCAACTGACTGACACTGCCATCCCTAGAGCCGCCGGTGTGGCTAAGAATGTGTAGAAAGTCATGAGAAAGCCACCAAAATTTCATGCAATATTAAACGTTAAGTATTTCTCTAGGCTGTCAGGGTTCTTTGCCCGATTGCATAACATTGATTTTTTTTTTTTTTATTTCCGCGACGTCAAATTCAAGGTTGGGTAATCTGTCAGCCCTATTGTGTTTGTTCTAATTGGTGTTGAATACCAATCATCTCTGCCTCACCCTTTCTTGACAGCAATGATGAGCAGGTCATTGAAGAGGAAGAGGTAGACAGGGGTGAACTTTGCCCTCATGTTGAAGAGGGTTCCTCCTTTGGACATTTCCTGCAGCTCTCCCTTCTTCTCCAGATATCGTGTCTGGGAGATGATCGGTATGGCCTGGAGAAGACAGAAACATTTATCCAAGACCATCAAAGAAAGATCATGCACACATTTATTGTGTGTGTGTGTTTGAGTTTACCTTGAGCTTGTCAAACTCCAGTGTTTGAGAGACATGGATCAACTCCTCCATCTGTCTCATCTTCCCCACCTGTGTGTTACACTCGTCAATGATCTGTGTGTGATTGGGGATAAAAAAAAAAAAAGAAAAGAAAGAACATTATGAAATGGCATTCGAGAGATTCTTTTTCTTTCCACACTTAAAAACCTCCTATTCCCTTCAGCTGCCATAAAACTGTCTGTGCCTCACTGGGAGTATCAGGTTAATTCCTTTGACAAATACCCACAGTGACACGTATGACTCACTGTCACCGGCACAATCGATAGGAAATCCTTCACTCGGGCGACGGCTGACGTCAAATTTCCAGAGGCAAGCGAGGCACTTGAGTCACACTATGTGGATTTGTGGGCAGAAGGAAGGGTGACGAGTGAGGGCTGTTTACCTTCGACACCGAAGCCAAAGCCTTGGAGGCCGTCTGCTCCTCAGTCGTCCTCTCCTTTGTTCTCTTCAGGATGTTCTGAAACGACACGCAACAACTTTGTATTTCTGCAGCGGACAAACAGCATCAACAGGATGCAGTTTGTCCATCTAAATGCAAACAGGTTCATAGGTTTGAGGCAAGGCGCGCCCACGTGTTTGCTTATTGGTCAAGACGTGGTGGCGAGATTGAGTGGGGCAGATAACGCTGGAATGAGGACGTGCCACAAATAAACACACCGTGCTGAACTCAGACTAAAGTCTTTCAGTGGCTTGTAGCAGGTTATACCGAACGTACTGTGGCATTCTGACGCCTGAAGTAATCTCAAGGTTGCAAAGGCCAACTGCGTTGTAGTCATGCACCAGTAACGTAGCTATGACACTGACCCCCTCGGCCACGAAAAACCAGAAGCACATGGCTACTTCTTCAATAAAAAAGTAACTCCTGTACACTAACACAATATACCCAATATAATATAAAAATAAATCAGTAGTTTAGAGTCTGTGTGCAGGAATTACATTTTCACCGATGCTGTTTTTCAGCTTTAGCGCCTACATAACGCTGATATAACTATGACATAAATGATTTGACATTGTGGGAAATAATCTTGTTCGGGGTTCAATGAGAAGACTGATACCTCTCTCGTGACTCTACGTTGAGTATTAAGCTAGAGTCAGGCGGCAATTAGCTTAGCTTAGCATAAAGACTGGTAGCGGGGGACAAGCGCCGGCTGTGTCTTAAGTTAAAACTATTTCAAATAATGCAGCTAACGCTCACGAATCAACACGTATCTCTGTTGTTTAATCTCTACACAAACTAACATAATATCATATATAAATGTAAAAACAAGTTGTGGTTTTACGGGGAGCTAACAAGCTGTAATTATGTTATCGGCAAACAGCAGTCGGACACAGAGCCAGGCTAGCTGTTCCCCCCTCCTTCCAGTCTTTATGCTAAGCTAAGCTAATCGCCGCCTGGCTGTATTTATCAAGCTATTGCACTCGTTCTTCACTGTTAAAAGCAGCAACGTGTGTGTGTGGTAGGAATTTACAGTTCCCATGATGCCGCTCACCTCAATGAGCATCTTGAGGCGTGTTATTCGCTGGAAGGGCAGCAGCATGAAAGACATGAAGGGCAGCCGCTGGCACTGAGGCGACTCTTGGAGACGAGTGATGACCCTAGCAAACTGCACGTTGTTCTTTCTGTAGACAAATAAATGGGGGCGTAATGCAGCTGCAATGTTCATGCACTTGTGGAAAGGAGAACGGTGGTTTCAGAGGATAACGTTTCATTTAACGACAATGTTTCCGCTCATCTTTTGCGCTCTTGCAGAGTAACAATCTAATCTCCCCATCTGACAATCAACGCCCGCTTTAGCGTTTAGGTTTCCTGGCGAAAACAACATCTGTAAAGTTAAGAAGACGGACTGCTGTTCCTCACATGAGCATGGTGTAGGTCTTTTCCTGGTAGATCTGGTTGCGGACGTAGTCGATGTAGGCAGGGAAGTTGTGCTGGGCATGGTAGTGAATTATGTCACAGATGTCAGGGAAGACCAGGTCCTTGAATATGCGTTCCTCCAGGTCTTTCAGGAACCTGTGGAGTCAGATAGCAAAGACTTCACTAAAAACATAAAAGCTTGTTGAACCATAAAGAACAACTTGCAAAGCTTTCATCACCATCTCCTGGTCTCAGTCCTCTGTATCGTTGTCCAAAGCACCTAAATCACCTATTTCCATCTCCCTTCATCCTTCCCGTTGCCATCTCTCACCTCTCGCTGACCTCTCTGACCCTCAGGATGTTGGAGAACAGGGTCTTCCTGTCTCTGATGATCATCGCGACCTCCAGCTCCCGGCTGTCCAGGAAGTGTTCGGTCAGAACTCGCAGGGATCGAAGGTAAGAGGTCTCTGATGTCAAAACCTCAAACATGCTCTGTCGGGGAGAAGGTGAATAATGTGACACATTCAACACATGTGAAAAGCTGTAAAAGCAGCCCTTTGTCACTGTAGTCTTCCCATATATAACATTTAAAGCAAAGATTTATTAAAGGTAAGGAAGTAAGTAAAGAGAAAACCAAATGAGCAATTGAATTGTACATTTGAAAAATTCCTTGTAAATTGTATTGTTACTATTGTATTTTCTGTGAATTAATCAATTTAAAAAACCTGGACTGGAACCTGGGACGTTAAGGTTAATTTGGTATTCGTCTTAGACCACTAAGCCACCGTGACACAACAAACAATCAATTTTTAATTAATCCATGTAATTATTGTTATTCATACTATCAATGTCTATCTATTATCAATCTTTTTTTACTGATGGGTTCATAATGGTTATTTGTTTCTTATTTCCTCTTCTTATTGTTCAGGTAAATCAATTCATGTCTAGGTTTATTTGCAAGCTCTCCGTGTCTTCCAACATGTATTCTCACTTCCTGCACTTTAATAGATTTTGTTTCCTTGAAAAATCTCGCTTGATGTTGGAAAGTTAGAAGAGTGACTGTAAAAGCCTTGAACTGAGGATAGAGTGGATCAATATTATATTACAGAGGTGAGCGGTACACCTTCATTTATATAAAAACATCACATTATCACTTTAAGATGTGGTTTAAAACTTGATACTGCATCTCCCATCTCTCTCCTCCTCGCAGCATTGATTTTTCCTGTAACCTCTCCTCGGTACATTAGCCACTCCCTCATCGGTCCCTCACCTCCTGGTACTTGCACTGCTCCGGGGTGAGCTTCTCCAGCACCCCCCCCTCCCGAACAGATGGGAGGTCCTGCCACAGGGTGCTCTGGCCCGGTGTGGGCACGGTGCTGCCCTTGAGGGCTCCATTTCCAGTCGCAGTACCAGTCCCAGACCCGGCGCGCTGGGCTGCCCAGTCCATAGCGTAGTCCACGCTAGTTTTGCTGATGTTACGGTTGACTGTCTGGCGTCGGATCTCCTTGGTGATGACAGTTGCTCGGTACGTCTGATACAGAGGCTCTGAGGGGAAACAAGTCACAAAGGTTTCCTAGTGGTAGACCCGACTATACAAGTAGCACGTTGTCCCCAACCCGTGATGCAGAAACCTGCTCACCAGTCAAAACATGATGCGTGCTGAGTTAACCGTTTATCACCGGTGCAATCAACCCTATGATGTTTACTCTGTTTTACTTCATGAAAGTTAAATGAGAGGGTTGACAAGAGCAGCACAATACTTATATATATGTATATATGTGTGTACATGCTGTATATATTCTCTGCTGACTGTTCAACAATTACTAAAAAAGGTTCATAAAGGTAGAATTTCTTGAAAAGCTCTTGTATTGGAATACTTTTGGTTGTGTACCTAATAAGTTTAACTGGCAAATTATTCATTGCTTATTATTCACTGGCAGAGTTCTGTCAAAATAAGACCAGTATGGTCTGAAGCTATAGTCAATACTACGCAGTAATTCTAAGCAGGTTAAACAAAATGTCTCTTGGCGCATGTATTGTATATTTTGCTGGTAGTAAAATATGGTGAAGTATGTTGCTTTCTTTGTGTACTAATGGTAATGGTACTAATGGTTTACTCTCACAAATACTTTTAATACACACTATATACAATTAGCATGGGATTGGGACACAGCAGGGCAAATTAAAGGCGCGACTGCGTATGAATAAATGTGCAAAGAAATGATTCAGTTACAGGCAAACATTACAGCTCGCGGTAAAATTCACCCAATAATAAAGGTGCAGGGCTAACAAACAAAAATACTGACGTCGTATCCTGTTAAAAGCACTGCTGTGACACTTTCAGTGGCCTGGTTCATCTTTGTTCTTTTTCTCGTTTCAGCCTTACCATCCTGTAGCCGGGACTCCCAGCCGAACGACGACTCCCTCCTGAGGGGGCGCCTGAAACAAGAAGTGTGGAAAGAAGAGAAAGGGATCAATCGGGGTGATATGAAACCAGACTGTCCAACAAAAGAGTGCGTGACACAGTTAATGGTTCCTCCATACACTACGAAAGAAGACCAACACCGACAGTGTGTTGGTCCGTCTCTGAACACCATCCGACTTCCCAGCTCTGTCTGTGGCTCTCGGCCCATTGGTTCCAACTGAAGATGCTAATCTTTTGAAACCGGCGTAATAGTTTCCTACAACAGCTGGAGCAAACAGTGCATTTGTTGGGGACTATTTTCATCCGTGGATTAATACACATTTGGTGTGTTAGTGAGCATTTACAGCAGCAGGAGGGTGTAAGTTTGATTGATTAAAAACAAACTACGGTGCCCTGCTTCATGGTAATAAAGTGTAATAACAGTGTGGCCCACTGATGTATTTTTGGGACAACAATGGAGGTTTATGTCACAGAGCCACACTAAGCTTTGGCTACAAAGACAATACTTATGTACCTGCTAGTAGCATTCATTTATTGATGGTTTTGGTCTTTTCATGATGATTTGACAAATAGAAAAATATAGATTTGTGTCTTATCCTCTTAATAATGGAAGTAAAAGGTAATGTGCGGGTCAGAGTGATAACTCACAGCTCTTCCACTGTGTCCTCTTCATTCCCTCCATTCTCCACTTCTTCTGAAAAGGCAAGTAAATGGTGTCATTGCTTTTGGGTTACACAGAAAACGAATCTGTGCATTATTCATAGGTCGCCTCAGGCAAACAATGATGTTTGTTCGGTACAAACCTTTTTTCAGCGTGAAGGATTGCAGGGAGGCACTGCTGAGCCTCCTGGGATCTGTCTTTGGCGGCGGAGGTGGGGGTCTGTGAGGGCTGTTTGCGAGTGGAGTGTTGGTCCTCTGTGGGCTCAGCCCACTGGCAGTGGAGCCGCTGGGGGACGAGGGCCGCAAGTTGCGCCACTCCTCCAGCGTGGGCTGGGGCATAGGAATGCCGCCCTGGTGCGGGCAGCGGCTGTCCTGAGTCACAGGCATCCTTGGCGGGATGGCAGGCGGCACGTCGTCTGGGTTTGAGATGGGTTCTGTGTTCTTCTGAAACTCGGACATCGGGTCTGAGGTGCTGTAGGACAGTTTAGGCCGACGGGCTGGTTTGCGCACTTTGATTAGAGGAATATCCAGCTCTTTACACGAAGATATGGACTTTGTGGGAGTGGGTTGGGCCACTGGAAGTGTGGCCTCGTAAATATTCTCTTCTTCGTCTTGGGTGGGTGTGTGGTGGATTTGTGGCGACTGAGCATGTTTTGGGGGAACAGGGGGAGACTGAGAGCGAGTGACACAAAGGGAGGTGAGAACAGAGTGAGGTCCCGGGTCCGAACGTCTCCTGTGACCATCAGCCATCAAAACATCCAAACATTGGTGGAACTTTGCCTTTTCTTCTTTCAACACTTCACTCTCATCAATCACAGACGTCCTGTCCACTTGATCCCCTGCCTCGCTGTCCCCTCCCGTCTCTACGTCCTCATACGCCTCCCAATCCTCCCCATCCTCCCCACTTAACTCGTCCACATCAGTCTCATCCTCGTCTCCACCTCCACCCTCCTCCCCGCCCTCCTCCGCGTCCACGGGCACCCATATTAGTTTCATGCCGGGCCACTGGAGGTGGCACACGCAGCTGCAGCTTGGGTCGCAGCAGGGGCCGAGAGGCGTGTGTGGACTGTGCTCCGACTCCGCTACACCTCCTCCAACCAGCTGAATCTCCACCTCTTTTCCATCAGGCCCTGCATTTAAAGGAGGAACACAGATGAACTGCTTTGAAGCGTTTCTGAAATGGGAAGCAAATCGCCATAAACCTTTCTAGCATTTTTCACTTCTTCCTGATACATGTGCTGAAACATACAGATGCTCCGGCTAAAGCACACGAGCCGCTGGGTGTGAATGAGCGGTTTCTTTCTGTCCTACATGTGCATCCCCAGATAGGGCGGCTCGCTTTCATTAAGAGCTTTTCTCTTCTTCCATCCAACAGCTTCACATGGCATACGCTGGACTGTCGAGTCAGCAGTCCATCACTATGCAAATACTGCAAGGTCTGCAAGGAAGGTGTTCAAATATTCATGGGAAGTTTGGAGCGTTGCACGGGGAAAAGATCTAATAGTTACAAAGGGGAATGGCAGAGGTGGAGGAAAGAGAGAGGAGTTAGGATGATGGTTGAATGGGTCAGTGAGCAATGATACGAAAGGCAACATGTTCCTTTTAAAAATATAGTTAATTAAAGATGCAAAGAGGATGGAGCTTTTCAGACGTGTATATTTAAGATAATTGCATAATTTCAATAAAAGGACATGCCACTTTAATTTTGTTGCTAATGTAACAGTTATATCAGTTAATATCTGTAATGATCAACTATTTTGTTTCTGGATTAATAGTTGAAGTTATTTTTAAAGGGGAAAAAAGCTTTTTTTTGGATTCATTTTTTTTGTTTTATTTCATTGTGTATTTAATAGTTTTGGGTTGTGGATTGTTGGTCAGACAAAAAAAAAGCAATTTGAAGAGCTTTCCTTGGATTCTGGGAAATTGTAATGCAAAGTTTTCACTGGTTTCTGATATTTTATTGTCCAAACGATTGATAGGAAGATAACTAGTTAGCAGCAATAAGCACCGCTAAAAATAATATTGGCTTTTGAATATTGATGGCATGTGGATATCACGGAATCTGATGTCCTCCCTAAAGGCTTCCCGTTGCTGACAAGGAACCAAAACAAGGAAGTGATAGTACAGTATGTGTAACTGGGGAGGGAACACATAAATCAATACAGCCAATAACATGTCACTGCTGTGAGTTCCTCTTTGGTTGAGTCAGGACAAAACTAGACATCATGCCACAACAAAGGAGCTCCACGTCAATGAGCTGCAGATTAAAACCGAAACTAATCTCCAAATATTTAACTACTTATTAACTATTTATGTAATCACTGCTGGATATGAATGTTTGTTCATTAGCGCTTCTTACTGCAAGCACGCCCAGTGAGCATCACTTCCTGCTTTCACATAACCCAGGAGCGCGCGCACGCGCACACACACACACACACACACACACACACACACACACACACACACACACACACACACACACACACACAC